>CAUYRT010019396.1:0-19794 GCA_963574885.1 Lepilemur ruficaudatus
AGTTAATTGGGTTCCCTTCCGTGGGATTCTGGCTTCCTCTTTTTCTTTTATTTTCTTTTACTGGAGTTTGCTGGGAATCTTTCCTTCCACTTCACAGTTCTTTGTCGTCTCCCACTTCTGTTAATGGTTCTAAAGGACAGAATGCTTCACGCCACGGTAGGGTGTTAGACTGCTCACATCCTCCACCTGGCCCTCAACGGGAGTCACCTTTTTCCTTCTAAGCATCAGTTTCTTCACACCTGGACCATTTTTTTTTCCTTTAGGGGTATCTACCTGAAGGTAATATAAAGGATTAATGATTTAAAAATGTTTCATTCCTTCCTTGTATTTTTAAAAGGGCTCCCCCTTTTCTTTCTAAATTATTATTCGTATTACCTAACTTCTGGGAGCGTTGATCTTCCGTTGAAAGACGTTATTTAAAAGACGATGCTGCTGCTTTGCTTTGTCATTTAAAGTGTGTGTGGTGGGGGGTTAGATTCCTTTTTTCTCTCCAAGAGCTTCAGGATATCCTCCTTTTCTAAATCAAATTTTCGTGCTTATTCATCAGGCCACTGATCTAAGTCATCTTTGCTTATTGAAGGAGAAATACCAAACACTGTCATCAAATAAAATGGAAACTGACAGGATAAAATACGGTCTCAAGTGCAACTAAAACCAGTTTAGTTGATGAGCTTCTATTTCTCATATGCCCCAGACAGCTCTGATATTAGGCAATCGGGATAATAATTTAGAAAGAAAAAAAAAAGAAAGCCCTTAAAAAAGCACAATGAAATATTTTAAAAACAATCCATGCATAAGATGCAGAAAACCTATCCCAGACGGAAAGTGTCACAGATGTGAGTCCTCTGCTCTGTCCCAGATGGACATGTGCAAAAAGCAGAGAAGTAAAGGCATTTTTAAAAAGAGATTATTTGTTTTTAAAGATAATTTTTTAAAAACTCAATCCAAAATTATTCCAAAAAATAAGAATTTGCTTCTTGTGAGAGGGTGCTATAGCTTGCCATGCCTTGCCTGACATAGAATGCTATGATTTTAAGGAGCTAAGTAATAAAAGGGAGTAGTTCACAATGTAAGGGGCTAAATAATCTGTTTTAGGCTCTATGACAAAAGTAGAAACATTGGTTTACGTTTTATCCAGGATCAATTTAATTTTCTTTTCCAAGCAACACCTTCCACACCCAACCCCCAAAGGCACTATCTGGTATCTTCTTTGGAGAGCCAAGGGTGGAAAATTTTGTAACTGTCTGCTGCAAAACTTCCAATTGTCCCTGCCCTTTAAAATAACAAAGGCCTTTATTTCTTAACATCGTAGTCATATGGTCCCACAGAAAAGTGATGCTATTCATTGGCTCCAATTTTTCAAACACTACTTATTTTGGCCAACTCCTAGGTTTATCTAGTTGAATTACATTCTGATGTAAGGTCAGATTTGAAAATGGCCACCTTCATGGTGCCACAATCCTGTGGTTGTAGTGAAACACCAGCAGCAAGAATTACTCATGCAACACCAGAAAGGGCAGCTTTTAGCACATGCTTCCCTTTCTGGCCTCTCTTCTACCAGGCAATTTTGACATTATAACATTGAGGACTTGGAATTTCTATTTGCCAGGTTGTCATTGACTTGTGTTCATTTTTGTTTGGGGTCTTAGATCATTCCAAAAATGGGAACATCTTTCTCCTAAAACACTTTCAAGTGTTATGAAAGTTAGAGATGTCTAGATTGAAGAGGAGGAGGACCATGCTAGGTGTGTAGGCCCCATCCTGTAGAGATGATTTATATGGCAGATTCAGTCACTGAATCTGTTTGACCAACATTTCCCTGGTTGGTTGAGAGTTTTATTAGTTATGTATTATATAACAAATTACCCCAAAACAATAAACATTTAGTATCTCACAGTTTCTGTATGTCAGACATTTGGGTGCACTTAGCTGGGCCTTCTGGCTTGGAGTCTCTCACAAGACCACAGTCTGGATATTGGTCTGGGCTGCAATTGTCTCAAGGTTCAATTGGAGGACCACTTCCAAACTCACATGGCTGTTGGCAGGCCTCAGGTTGTCACTAGTTCTTGGCCAGAGAGATCAGTTGCTTGCCATGTGGACCTTTCCTAAGGCCACTTGTAATATAGTACCTTGCTTCCCTCAGAGCAAGGGCTGAGAGAGAGAAAATGAAAAAGAGAAAGAGTGTGTAAAAGATGGCAATCAAGATGGAAGTCACAATCTTTCTGCAATCTAATCGTGGAAATGACATCTTCTCACTTTTGCTGTATGCTATTCATTAGAAGCAAGTTGCTAGATCTACCTACACTCAAAGGGTAGCAGGGTTTATACCTTATGAAAACTCACTGGGAGGGAGATCATTGGGAGCCATTTCAGAGGCTGCTTTCTACAAGGGATATTCAGTCATTTATTCACAGAGTATTATGAAGATGAGGCCACGGAGAGAAGCAACCCTTGGGTCTCTGTCCTTGGGGAGTCTAGAGAAAAAGTCACAGGTAAAAATACAGTATTGATTGGTTATGATGCCACGTGCATCTGTTAGGGTCACAACATAACTGTAATTCAGGCTAACCGTTTTTCCAAACACATGTCATTGGACTCAAGGGAGAAAGCAAGTGAAAGAAGTTGATTAATAAAAGACCATCATCAATTCTGGAAAAAACCTCCAAATGCAGAGGGTGGGCCATTCTAGGGAATCAAATCTGTACTCAAAGGACAGAGCGTTTGGACCATATCTGTAGAAAGAGACTTTGGCAGTCCAGGTTATGAGATAAAAGCACGTGGGTAATTGCTACGCATTTCTTCAATGCTGGTATGTATAGTAGATGTGTAGGTTGCAGAGGTGGTTGGTACGGACTGGTTTAGTTCTGCTTTTCACCATTGATTTCTGTCCTGCCTCAGGCAAGTCACTTAACCTCCTCAGCTCTCCCAGGTTGTTGTGAGAATTAATTAGTAATATTTACAAAATGCTTTGTGATCCACAGGCAAAAAATCATCAGGGCAGAATCCTCCTTTGGTTATATGGATGCAAATCACAGAGATAAAATAGAGGCTGCATATTTTGTAACTGGCTCTTTGCTAAGATGCAATTTTTACAGTGGTATGCTGGTAAATGTTTAACCACTGACTCTCCAGGGAAAAAAAAAAAGCCCTGATCTGTACATTTGCCAATTTCCATGGTGTAAATACTGCTACCATGGCTGATTTTAAGACATGATGTCACTGAACTTGGAGTTTGGAAAATCATAATCAGCTCCACAAGGCCCTAAGACCTGGCTCTAGCACAGCACTGGGTTTATATATCATACACTCTTTAACTTATTTTGAGCATTAAAGATAATTATGTCTTAAATATAATGACTACCATTCATAAAGTACCAAGAGCTTTAGGTACAGTATCTCTAATTTCATAAAAACCTTGTGATGTTCAAGATATAAGTTCCTTTTTATAGTGGCCAGTCTGGACTAAAACTTAGATCTATATAACATTATTCACTTCATACTGCACTGCTTCTTGATGTCTTTATGGTTAGCATCACTAAGTTTTGTCCTTTTATATATCTGATCAAAAGCCACTCCAAAATTTAGAGAAGCCCCAGAATTTCTAGGCTTGGGATATCAAGCCCAGATTAGTGATGACCCCTAAACATTACACCTATACAGGTTTCAAACCAACTTGGAAGTTTCTGTTAATTTCCTCTAATTTCCCAAGGAACAATTTAATTCCTATTGCTGAAACTGCACTAGTGGGCATCTAGATTAGGGGATGTAGGGGCTCTATTCCTGCTCGCTAGAGCAGGTGGGAAACTTGGTACATCAGGCTCTCCCCTATACGAATCTTGGTAGGCCATGACAGCAGAGAGCTAGGAGGAGAACCTGCTGGAACTAGACTCAAAGTTGTGATGAAAGCTTCCAGGGAACCTTCTAGAAGATGAAAGATGGGAACTAGAGCAGTAGAACCCAAACCTGGCTGGTCATCAGAATCACCTGAGGAATAAAAAAAAAAAATTCAGAAGCCTGAGCTGCACCTCAGACACACTGACTCAGAATCTCTGGCATGGGGCTTGGGGACTTAATTTTTAAATACTCACTGGTGATTCTTTTGAATTAGTCAGGTTTGGGAACTGCTGACCCACACTTGTATTCCAAAGCAGTGCGTCGTGTCACTGATTTCTTGAACTTCTGAACTTGAACGATCGTCCTGCCTTGGCCTCCCAGAGTGCTAGGATTACAGGTGTGAGCCACCATGTCCGGCCTCACTGATTTCTTATAGGATGCCTTTAGTCTTCCATGAAGTCCTCCCTCTAGTTGATTAGTTTTTGGCCTGAAAGATGGAAACAATGAGAACTATAAGGGAGTATGACATGTGTGGGGTGTGTGAGGTGTGTGCGTGTGAGTGTGTGTGAGAGAGAGAGGTGGCTGGATAAATGTCTGGTTGCATCTATGATGTTGGGTCTGGGACCTTATTTATGAATCTCAACAAGGTCACAGTGACTATTCTGAAATGTAACAGCTGCTACTCCCACAGTTGACTTCATAGCATTTCCTCAGACTGACATTGCCATCCTTGTACCTTGTACCACATGAACCCTGATCTCAGATGACTGAGTCTGGAATAGAAGATATGACCCAGCCGCAAAGTTGTCTGGAATGAGACCTGTGTCCAACAGTTGTGCCTGCTGGATACAGAGTGGCCAACTAATCGGATCCTTTCATCTGGGAGTCTGAGTTTAAAGTAGACTGGCCGAAGCTGAGAAACATCCAGTGGGAAAGGAACAAGCAGAAACGAGGAAGAACTGTGCAGCAGTGGGGTGAGTAGAGAGATGGTGGCAACAGGAGTAGTAGAAGGAAAGACAGGAGAGTGGAGGCCTTTCGTAGCAGAAAAATATATATGGAAGAAAGAAAGGGAGGAAGGGAGAAAGGAAGGAAGAAGAGAAGGAACACCTGTTTCAGAAGGACAAGACAAAAAGACCAGGTACCAGGAGCTGTTTCCTGGCTCCCTTCCTTCCCTAGAAATTCTAGCATCCCCATTAACAAAGCCATCTAATTGCTTGGCTGTTACTAGAGAGGATCTTACTAATGACAGTGCTGGGGCCTGGAAAAGAGTGAAAACACGGGTCTCTTCTGACTTTATCCTGGGAGATTGGCCCACAGCTGCAAATGGCTGAGGACAGAAGATCTGTGGGAGCCTGGGAGAGGCATCCGTTCAGGGCTGGTTAACGAGGCTCAGTCATGTAGCCACCTTCATCTCGCTCGATGGCTTGGATAAAGAATTTGAGAATATAATTCCAAAGATTGCAGTTGACATTGAGTTGACTGTGATTTCCCAGGAGGCCTCTGGATTTCTCAAATAAACTTCTGTCTTGTTTTAGCCAACATTATTAGGTTTTCCTATGCTTCACAGCCAAGCCTAATCCTATTTTATCACAATGCCTGGCACATGGTATGCACTCATCAAATGTCAGTTTCTTTTGCCACCTTTCTCTGAGAGCTCTTTTGATATTACTGTATTCTCTCATGTATTTTAGTTATTTTGGTGCCTTCTTATTCCACCTATTTATTTGAAAGGTCCTTGAGAGTGAGAATTATGTCTTATTTTTCTCCTTTGCCTTTCACAAGGTAGACATTTGATTTGTTGTATCAAATTGTGCAATTCATCAGTCAGATGAAGTTCAGTGAAAATAAAGACCTATAAATTGCAGAGATACAGGATGGTGAAGGGCTAGCTAGGGACAAAAGACCTGGGAATCATGACAGACCACAAGCCAATCACTTGTCAACAAGGCACAGCTATTGTTTTTAAATTGAACATAAACTAAATAAGTGGCATGAAGGAACCAGTATGAAGAGTAACCCAAATGAGTTAGAAAGGTGATTCTCAAAGCGGAGGAAGGAGGTGGTTATAGAGAGATTTAATTTTAAAAAACCTACTTCCTGAGCCCCAGCCCTAGAGGGTCTGTTCGAAAGCTTCCCAGTGCGCAGGCAGGATCCAAAGTAGCTGATGAGATGACACAGGGAAAGTGTTTGCTCGCTTCCTTTGGAAAAAGTATGTGAAGTCATTTAACCATCTTCCCAAGTGTGTGAAAGTTTGTTTTGAGATGGTTGTGGTACATTTCTCTCTCCAGAGGAACAGAGGAAAGACTTCAGTTACAGCCAGGGAAATGAGAAGAATTCTTGGGGTCTTGGTCCAGCCATCAGCCCTTTGGCCTCTGGCAAGTCTGTTCACCTCTTGAGGTCTGTTACCTCATTTGTAAATCGAAGAAACTGGGCTTTGTGATCTGGCCCAGCTCTGATAGCCTAGGATTCTTTCTGGGGTTCCCGGCCTAAGCTAGGGCTTTCCAAGTGGGGACTTTCTTGTGTGTTATGTGGAAGCCGAGACAGTCTCTACTCCTGGTTTCTGACGCCAGCTTCCTGCCTGTCTCAGCCACCGACGATGTGTGCTGAGAAGGCGGCACGCAATACCCTGAGTGTGCCCTTAAGAGTCACTTGCCCATCACTTTTCTTGCCTTTCACATTTCCACTTAGTCCCCTTTCCCCTCTCCCTTTCTCTGCCTCCTCCCTATTATTATCAATAGTACTTTAAACTCCAGAGCCAGGCTCTTCAATTAAGGTGTAGGCAAAGTGGTTTGACTCCACTTGATTAAAAACTCGGCGAGTGGGAGAGAATACAAACCTCAAAACATTTGCCTTTCAAAGCCAGAAGGGGGATGGGGAGAGAAACTGTTATGTGATCTCGAATTTGCCAGATGTCAGTTTAAAGGGGCGTAAAGAATTCCTAAGCCTTTGTTTACCAAATCCTTCCTTAGAACCTCAGTGAACCCAGGGCCTGTGGCTACCTTACAGGAAAGGCCACCGAAAGGCCAAAACTGGATGGGAAGGGGTGGGGGTGGTGGCGGTGGGGAGGTATTTGAATTTTGTTTTTTCCTCTTAATTATCTGGGGCTGCCCTTGGAGATATCGGTTCTCTTTGCATTGGGAAATTAACCCTTAATCTCCACAAATGAGGGCAATCAACCCATTTACTAAATAAACACAGATCATTGCAGACTGGCTGCCCCTCTTTGTGATTTAATTTCAGAATAGCTTTACCTGAGGGAGGAGCCCAGCAGTGGCTGGGCCTGAGTAACCTGGCCGGGTCCCCAAAGGGAGGGAGGTGGCGTAATGAAGAGGTGGTTAAGAGAGGGCGGAGTACACTAGTTAGAGACTGAAGAGGGCTTTGAGATTTCCTTTTCTTGAGTAAATCTAAGTCCTCCCTGGCTCAGGTCTTACCTTCTGAATTTATTCGGGGCCTTCTGTTGTATGGTGTCAATTTTGGCTTTGAAAGTGTGAAGCTGGTTAAAGCAACTTTTATTAGAATGCTGGCTATCAGAAGCCTCTGGGTTGGGAACAGAGAAGCCCTTTATTTTTTAGCTAACTCTCTCATTAATATGTTGAGGAATCTCTCCTTGCTTTTAATTCCCTGCCTCAGTCACCAGTTATTTTGTTTATAAGTAGTCACAGAAGTTTATTTAAATCCTAGGCAGTCCCACTGCAGTGAGGTGGGTGCCAGGCGCAGAACTGGTGTGCAATAATGATTGAATGAATAAGTAAGGCACAGCTCAAGTTGAAAGGGTGTCATAAAACCACACAGCCTTTGTTCATTTAAAAAAATGTCTTTAGAGCCTACCGTGTATCGAGCACTGTGTGAGGTGCTGGGAATATGTGTCCCTGCCTTCATGGATCTTTAGTCTTCATTAATAACCGAATCTGTTTTTCTGAGATGACCTTGAATTGGTCTCAGAAGTATAATGGGAGTTCGGCACTGAGCTCAGAGCCAGCCTATCCTGTGATTTAAAAAGCAGAGGCTGAGTTGGAGAATGGGCCAGGGATTTATTTTTCAGAAGTGACCTCAGGGTCTGGTAATTCCTTCCCCTTTTTTTACAGGTGAGAAAACTGAAGCCCAAGATGGAGTGAATTGTCCAAGGGCTCACAGGAAGAACTGGAACTAGAATCCACATGTTTGGGTTCCTGGGACTGTGTTTTATCCAAGAACATTGTGCATAATGGCCCAACTTTATTCTCTCTGCTTCTTGCTCACCTCAAACTGGAAATGACTTGCGTGAGCTCCAGAGTGAAAGATCTGAGTGACTGGCCTGAGCGAGGGGCTTCCAGAGTGGCTTATGCCCGGGAGCCCTGTGGCAAGCTGGTGAGCGGCTGCTCTGCTTGCTGTCCATAGCCTGAGCCAACCCCTGACAGCTGGGCCTTGTCAGGAAGGTACTGGAAAGGGGTTGCTGAGACCCTGTTGGGGTCCAGCCTGACCCCAGAGGCAGGGGAGGGACTCGGCTGTCCCTGCTCCCTGTGTGAGCTGGGGAAAGGACTGTTGGCCTGTTTCTGTGGCCTCCAGCAGACTTGTGAAGAGCTGCTACCAAAACAGAGGAGTTTTGAAAACAGCTCAGGAGGCGGGAGAGGAAACATTTAGAGAAGAGATAAACAAAAGAAGCGACAGACTTCTCACTCTAGCAAACGGGGCTTTGGTTTACCTGTGAAATTTCACTCCTCCTCTTCCCCCAGCCTTACATTTATAAAGCTAGTCCACAGCTCCGAGAGATTACCCATGATTTTAAAGCCCTAGTTCTAAGGACCATATTGGTCTTGCTGTGTTTTGGCACCCAGGGTTGGTGATGTCCTGCCTTAACTCCCGCTGAACAGTTAAAAGTAAGCAGCTGACTGATTCCAGTGTTTGGTATTAGTCGTATCATTACTGTTTTTATTAACCGCTAACATTTATTGGTGCTTACCATGGTCATGCATTGTGCATGTCCTTTGCCCACACTCCTTGAGTCTTCATCCTCACTACACCCCTTTGAGGTGGCGGCTGTTTATTTGACCCATTTTACAGATGGGTAAACTAAGGTATAAAGAGGTCCAAGTAAGTGAAAGAACAGGACTATGAAACCAGTTCTGTCTTTGAAGGAAAAAAACTTGTGGGAGGGAAAGATGAGAAAGACATTTGGTCTGCTTCTAACAGCATGAGCCACCTAGACCCAGGTATGTCTACCCTGGAGAAAGCCCCCAGAGGGCAAACAGACAGGCTGAGCTCCTGTTCTTGTGGAAGCCTCAATGGAGATGTGTTTCTGTCTACCTCTTCTATAGCTGGCTGCCCAAGGGAATGACGCAAGACCCGGATGGTGGTGGGCTGCTGGATCACTGTAAGGCATATAGGATGTCCCCTTCAGAAACCAACTCACATTTTTCTGCTGGGAGTGATAAGTAGTTCTTCCATTTACTACTTTGGAAGCTCTTAGTTTTGGTATAGTGGGGACTCTACTTTCTTTAGAGATGCAATTTGAGAGTCATGGTTGAGAGCCCATGTTTTGTGAATTTGAATCCTTGTTCGGTAGCTGGCTAGTTATGTGGCTTTGGACAAACAACTTCTGTGGGCCTCAGTTTCCTCATCCGTAAAAAGGTGATCTTTATAGCATCCACTTCATAGGATTGTGAAAATCCAATGAGATAATACAATGAACTTAGCACCTAGCATACTGTAAATGCTCAATAAGGAGTAATTACTGTTGGTAATGGTTTAAAGAGGCAATTTGGTCTGGGCAGATAGGAGCTAAAGTTTCTGATTTCTCAGAAGGCTGCCAGCATCCTCCATACGCAGTTGAGAGTGAAAATACTGAAGGAATGGTAGGGCCAGAGGAAAGTCACATTTCCATTTGAATATTTCTAAAGAATTGACGAGATGGGTATTTGTAAGTTGCTGCAGACCACAAGCGCTGTTGAAGAGAAAGCTTTCTTTTCCCAATCTGGATGCTTACACCCCATAGAAAAGATATTTTGGGCATCCCATGTTTTTATTCCACCCATGTCCTTTTTAGGCATAGGTCTTTCAGAAACCAAAACTGTGCTAGGTATAAATAAAAGAAAAAAAGTTATTTTTCATTCCTAGGCAGTGTGCACATAGAGTTTATCAACATGATCGCAATCTTCAGAGGTGAATTTCTCATGGAAAACAGAGAAAAAAATTCAAGTCCTAATGACACATTTTTCACCATGTTTAGCTTTGCTTTATATTATTGTCCCTATCATTTATTTCATTTGGGATACAAGCCAATTCAAAAATGCCCTACAGATCATTTTAGATTTACAAGGCCTGTGGAACACTGCCCATTTTTGCAAGTGGAAGGGTCACAAGCAGTTATTTGCTACATGGTAAGCCCCTGGCAAGCTGCATCTGCACTAAACCATATTTGTATTTCCCAGGAGGCTTTGTACTGGGTTGGTGCTTAAAAATATTTGTTGAATAAGTTGTTGTTTTCTGCCTTTCTTTACCCTATGCAGTTAAACTTGGTTTAAAATCATTCTCCTCATTACAATTTCTGAAGCTTAAACACTGATGTTTGTGTTTATGTATGTATGTAAAATAACAATTAATTACAGGATTGAGCCCAATCTCTCTACCCTACTACAGGACCCCATTGCAGTGGTCCCTATACCTATCACGATGACCCCCATGAATAAAGTCTGCTTTACTGTCTTTAAGACAAGCCAAAACCACAATTAATTACAAATATGCTATTTTATGCTGTAGCAAGTGAAAAATGGTAGCCTTTCTTTTATGACTTCTTTTGGACTTTGAGCACCCAAAGGCTTAGAATACCATCTTACTGTTTAAAAAACACAGATTCTTTTGATAAACATAAAACCCTCACAATTGCCCAGAAGGTCTAATGTGTTTTTATCTGCATGGTTTAGATCCGGAAATGAAGACTTAGAGAGGCTAAATAACTTGATCAAGATCATAGAGTGAGTAACTGTTAGGGCCCTGATTTGAACCCAGGCTGTCTGGCTCCAGAATGGGGGGCACCACTTGGTCACACTGACAAGTGTCAGGTGTGCATGCCCCTGGCCAATGATCAGTTATGGTTGGAGGGATCTTAGCTCTGCTGAACTCCAGGGAGAGAGGGCTCTTTTAAACGTTCCTGTTTCATTTTTTTGGACAGCTTTAATTGTTAGAAAGTCCTTCATTGTATTGAACTGAAATCTGCCTCCCTAAGGCTTCCATTGATCTTCACAGTACACATTTAATTCCTCTCCCATACAGCCGCCCCTCAGATATACATGTATGCCAACCCACCCCCATGCCTCCTCCTCCACACTGCAGTGGGAACACTGGAAACAGGCCCTCTCAAGGTTCCAGGGCCCCAAAGCAGCAGAGGCCAAGGGGAGGTTGGATGGGGCCTGGGCAGGAAGTGGAATGTTAAATCAGGCATTGCCGATAGCTTCCAGGTAATGTTTAGAACACTGGGCAAGGAATTCCCTAGGAACCAGCTAAAAATGGCTCACCGCCGCTGAATTATACACTTCCCTGCAACATAGACATTGCCATAAGACGTAATTTGCCTGAAAGTGGTGGAATAGCAATGATTCAAGCCCTCTGATATGTGGCTGGGTCTTTATTCCAGTGGGAAAGGGAATCATACACACAAACTTAGTAAGGTTGAGACCCCAAAAGACATAAAAATGGGTAGGATGGAGGGCCTGAATGAGGATGCAAAGTACCTTCTGCAGCGGGAATGATTACATGGTGCCTAATGGGCTTGGAATGGCCCTAGACCATGGCTAAGTGCAAGAAGATAAATTAATACCCTGGTCTGAGCACAAAAGAAACTTAGAAATACAGTTTTAAAAACTTTCTGTTCTCTCCATTGATTACACTGTAGAAATAGAAACGCATGGGTCTGTTGAGAGGGTAGAGGAGTCAAGCAGCCAGGGCCAGCTCCCCCGGGAGAGCTGTCAAGAGGAATGAAGGAGAAGTACCTTTTGCAGCAATTTTTAGCTGTTTACCCCTTGTCCCCGGGCCCGCCGGTGGGGTCTTTGCTAGACTGGCACCTGGTGGATGGATAGCTTATCCTTGGGTAACCACGTGGCTGAATATCTCCAAAAGGTCAGCAATGATGTGATAGCTCCAAAAAACTGACATTCTCACAGAACTGAAAACATTTTGGAAAGGCGGCAAAAATGGCCAATAAAAGAGTGTCCAAATTGTGTCCAAATGCATGTTCATTCATCCATCCAAAACCGCGTGTGCCAGGCCCCGTGCTTGGACCCACAGGGTACAGTGGTGAATGAGCCCAGCATAGTGCCTCTGTCATGCCATTCAAACTCACTGGACACGCATGCAAGGCTCTGTGCTAGCCTGCCTTGGTATGGAGGCTCTCAATGTCCCGTGCTCCTTCTAGGGCTTTTAGGAAGGAGATGTGGAGGACAAACATCTTCTGTGCTGTTGGAAAAGGATTTTGTCTGCTGGGTGCTAGGACTGCCTATGCTGGCTGTCTTCTTGGAGATGTGACATGTACAGCCATGGAAGGCTCCTCAGAGGAATCACCACAGGACCCTCCCCTGCCCCCAACAGATGGACAAATTCTCCTTTGTCTAAATCTGGATATTGTTCTCTCTGATGGAGCAGAGGGTGAGTCTAGCAATGTCAGCTTCCCTTGGAATCTCAGGCCAAGCCTTTGAGCAGACAAGCATTCCTCATCCTCAGTCTCTCAGCATCTCCCAGCGATTAACATAACATGACACCAGGCCCATCCAGATAAAATCCTAATGGCCACAGTGGCCTCCCTTCCTTCCCCCAGCCCTTCTGCATTGCTCTGCTCTGTGCGCTCACTTTGAGCAGGGAAGAGTGTAGAAGCGTGGGGCTAGGCGACCCCGTTCTGCAGGCAGCTCCCCGCAAGGCTTGTGCGAGGGCTCCAGGGATGGAGATGCATTTCCCTTTAATAAGCTTCTCACACTACATTAAAGATAAAAGGGGAAGGGAAATATTTATATTCTGACAAAGCAGCTCTTCCCTTCAGGCTCTTGTTTTATTTATTAACTTGCTCTGTCCCTCTCTCAGCCTCTCTTCTCTCTATTTCAAGGGCTAGGCATTTCCTCTCCCTCTCCCCTTTAGTCATTAATTTTGCCGGTGAGTGACAGTGACAGGGGGACTTTAGAATCGTTGTCAAAGAGATGGGATTTATAGGTGGGTGCCATTCCCAGGTGACATACACAGCTGTTCCTCCCCCGTCCTGGGAGACGCCCCCATTACCACCCTTGTTATGTAGCCCTTGGACGGCAGGGTGGATCACGCTGGTTAAGTTATGTCATTTAAAAGGAAGCTGTGTCAGCCCAGCAAATTGCTAAGAGATACAGTAACCTGGATGTGTGACTGCTTGCACTTGGGACTTCTTCCGCCTCTTGTTTTATTGCACATTTTCTTCTCTCACAGAGGTTATCCCTTAAGGATCCTTATTTCCTCCAGCTAATCTTCCCAGAGCCAATAAAACACAGATACGATGTTTTGAATCTCCTCTTTGCAATTCACCTCTTTGGGATGATTATCATTAAAGTTTCAGACCACCTATTGTTCCAAAGCCCCTAGTTGTTAAGGAGTTAATTCTCTTAATACCCCCCCACCAAAGAGTCTGCCTAGATTAGTCAGGGGGCCGGGATGGCTTAGGCTTCACTCTTTTGGCCTCGGTAATGGTAACACCTGGAAGTATTCATCTTGTTTTCCAAGTAGAAGCGGTTTTGTTTTTTGGTAATGGCTTTTTTTTTAAAATGACACATGATTCAAGTGTCATTCAAGTACAAGGAAAGCAACAAATGACCTAGCTGCCCACTTGTGGGGAAGCAAAATAGGGTGATGGTTAAGAACAAAGACTCTGGAGCCTAAATCCCTGGGTGTGACTCTTAGCTCTCACATTTACTATCTGTGTAACTGTGAGTGGCATCCCCAGTCCTTGGTTTCCTTACATGTAAAATGGGGGTGATGATACTATCTAATCCTTAGGAATCTTATAAGGACTAAATTTGTAGATACATGTAAAGTACTTAAGATCGTGTTTGACACATAATGAGCCCATAATAAGAATTAGCTATTTTACTATTACTATTGCCATCCAAAAATAATGAGCGAAAGAGAGATCATAAATAATTTTGGAGTAACATGATCATAGTATGCATAGTTTTAAAAATAATTACAAGCATTATGCTTAGTTTTGCCTGAATTTAACAGAAGAAAGGGACTCAGGTGAAACTAATAAACTTCAAATATTAGTTCCTGAATGACAACTTCCTAAAAGACCATTCCAAGATTAGTAAAAAATCACGGACGATGAAAATTAACTGAAAGGTTGGGTGGGTGCTTTTGACTGACTTCCTGCCAGGTGATAAGATGACTTAGCACTCTGATGCTTCTTGCTCTCTCCCAATTTTGATGCTTCTGCAATTTTTAATTTGTTTGGTTTTATTTGATCTACATTATGCTTTGCGTCCATTTATTTCTCTAGAGGTTTAGTCCTTATTCTACATTTAATTGGATTCAATGTTTATTGCTAGTGCTTTTATCAAGACTTTCACATTACTAATTCTCTAACTTGGTCAATTTCTTGACTGGCTGTACTTCATTGTCAAGTAGTTTTTTCCTCCTATTTTGCCCCTGCAGAAGGATTCACTGGTGCTATGATCCCCAGATTCTTTCGTCTGTTACCTCTCTGTACCTGAACGACTGCTTGCTAGGTGTGATGTTCTTGGATCACCTTTTCTTTCCGGCAGAACCTTGCAGGCATTCTTTCTTTACGTTCTGGCATTCAGTGCTATTATTTAGAAGAATGAAGCCAGGCTTATAGTTTTCCCCCTATCAGGTCCTCGGTTTTCCTCTTGGATGCCTGAAGAATCCTTTCTTCATCAACAAGAGTTCTTGCTGATGGTTCTATATCAAATTTTCCTAGTTTAGAGTGGCCCCCCCCCCTTTTTTCAGTACCCAGATCTTTTCTGGCATAGAGTGGGCCCGTTTAATCTGCAAATTCAAGTGTTCTTTGAATTTGGAAAAATTTTTCTGCATTATATCCTCAAATATTTTTTCTGTTCTATATTTGGGGGTATAGAAGAGGCTTCTCTTTGAGGTATGGATACCAATTTATCCCCTATTTCTATTTCTTTTGTTATAGTTGCTTTAATCATTTTCTTTTCCCTCTGTGTTGACTTATATTACCTCAAGTATTTCCCAGATGTATTGGTTTGATTTTTTGGGCTGGTGTTTCTTGTGCCTTTTTTTCTCTTACTTATAGAAGGTGATAATGTCTTTGTTCTTAATTGTTTCTTTAGCTGCCTAATCTTTCCCTTTATCTCATTCTTTTGCTAGGTTTTTTTTTCAACCTTTTTTTTTTTTTTTGAAACAGAGTCTTGCTCTGTTGCCCCTGAGTAGAGTGCAGTGGTGTCATCATAGCTCACAGCAACCTATAGTTCACACATAGTTCACAGCTTGAACTCCTGGGCTCAAGCCATCCTCCTGCCTCAGCCTCTCAAGTAGCTGGGACCATAGGTGTGTGCCACCACACCTGGCTTATTTTTACTATTTTCAGTAGAGACTGGGTCTCACTCTTACTCAGGCTGGTGTCAAACTCCCCACCTCAAGTGATCCTCCTGCCTTGGCCTCCCAGAGTACTAGGATTACAGGCATGAACCACCGTGCGCAGCCAGATTTTTTTCAACTTTAAGCTTACTGTGTGTTTGTCCCTGAGGGTTACCAAAGAAGCAGAGGGATGCTCCCACCTCTGACACCACAGTATGGCTTGGGGAAGGAGAACAAACACAGAAAAAGTGAAATGCCAATCAAAACCCTCTATATGCTCAAAATGAGCAATCTAGACATCAGGTGCTATGTGTGTTCGGAAGGAGTAGTTACAAAGAGGTGATGGTTGGGATGTTCAAAGACTTTAGATAGAGAGATGAGCAGCATTTCAGCAGTGAGCCCACTGGGCTGTGGAGGGCTGGGCAGGAGAGGGCAGATGCTGGACACTGGGGGGATCCACACTAGGGAGGTTTCACTTAGCACAGTGTTTGGGTCCCCAGGCTTCAGAGTCACACAACTTGGGTTCAACTCTTCCCTCTGTCGCTTGTTAGCTGTGTGCCTTGGACCAGGTGCTTGATCTCTCTGATCCACACTTTCCTCATCTGTAACATAGGAATAAGCCTATGGCATTGTTAATGAGGATTAAATGAGATAATTCATTTAAAGGACAAAGAAGTTAGCATGTTGTAATACATGCTTAATAAATGGTGGCTGTTACTGTGGGAGCCCTTGAGTCTCTAACTGGATTCTGAGGTCCTTGGGGGAAGGGATTGTATCTTATTCCTCTTTGTATGTATGTTTCACACATAGTAGCTAATCAATAAATACATGGATGACTTTATTGTATCAGTTAAGTCATATTTCACTGCAAGTAGCAGAAAGCCTAACTCAAACTGGCTTAAACTAGGGATGGGTGGACTACAGCCTGTAGATCAAATCCAGGTGTACTTCTGTAGGGTTCATGAACTCGGAATGGGTTTTACATTTTTAAATGTTTGAAAAAAAATTTAAGAACATTTTGAGAAACTTGAAAAATTATATGTAATTAAAATTATAGTGTCCATAAAAGTTTTGCTGGAATACAGTCACACTCATTCATTTATATATGGTATATGGCAGGTATTGGCAAACTGTTTCTGTAAAGGGCCAGGTAGTAAATATTTTAGGCTTGGTGGACTGTATGTCCTCTGTCACAACTGCTCAACTCTACTGTGGTAGCGTGAAAGCAGCCATAGGTAACAACCTCAGAAGAGAAGATCTGAGGACAGGAAATAGAGTGAAAGGCTGAAAGGGCTGCTAGACAGGGAGCCAGGTTTCCTGGGTTCTAGGCTTGACTTTTACCAACCAATATTAGGATTTTGATCAAGTCACCTCACTTCTCTGGGTCATACTGTCCAGATTTTGGAGACTTCTTTTAGCTCTAAAATTTCTGTTTTTCTATTTTGGTTTGCCATTTTAATAACCTGGACTTTTACTGAAGGTGTGTGTAACAGTTAGAATACTTCAAATGTAAGCAACAGAAGCCAACTCGTTTGAATTTAAGTAAAAAGACATTTATTGTAAAGATATGCAGATAGGTCACAGAAATAAAGGGAAAACAGAAAATACAGACTTAGAGAAGACAGGAGCTAGAGTAAATCCTGGGGTTCAAGCAGCAGGAACCATAATCTCTTCAGGACACTGCAGTCTCCGTTGACCTCTGATCATGTTCAAGAATGTGTAAGATTGAAATTCCAATGTCATGTTTCTAGCCTAGCTTAGATTTGTATAAAAGACCTACCACCATGATTGTACCCAACAGAGAGCCACAGTTCCCCAAAGCCCAATGAGAAGCTATTACTAGAAAAAAGGGCAATGGATCCTAGGCAGGCAAAAATGACAGATGTCCATGACAGTGGAGGGCACAGTGTTTTAAGTGCTAGACATTGTAGCAAGAGGAGCCAACACTGATTCTTGAGTTGTTTGCTCATTCTCTCAGCAAATACTGAATTTATGAATAGCATTTTGGAGGACACCGAGGAATGTAATAATGATCTGTAAGACTGGTGGGAATGGGTGCTTGGAACAGAGTTGTATTCCCTTTTAATTTGAATCATTAAAATATATCCAGGCATATGCAACTGCAGCTCATTATAGGAGAGATGTTAAGTAATTCTCTAATTATATGTATTACACTGTAGGCCGAGGATCCTGAGACAAGTGACTTATCTCACATGTCAAGGGGCAGAGCTAAAAGCAGGACTTGACTTCCTGACTTGAATAACTGTTCTGAACCAGCTGCCTAGCAACCATGGCCCCAGTTCAGGAGCAGCACCATGTGAGGAGCCTCGGCGCCTGGCTGGCCCATTAAACCGTGAACTTCTCAAGGGCAGGAACCGGGTCCTATTCCTCTGTGTCTCCCCCAGGGTGTCGCACAGCACTGGACACACAGAGGACATTCAGTGAGGAGCCTGCTTTACGGCTTGCATCGAAGCCTATCTGCATTTGGGCTGAAGACTTGAGCTGAGAAGTATTGAAAACATCCCCAGCTGCTGTCAGCAAAGCCTGATCTGGGGACATAGGAAGGACTTATTTCAGAGCAGAAGAATTTCAGAGACTTTCTCTAACAGGAGATTGAGCTGTAAGCTCCGTGGTGTTCACGTTAGACAACTCGTCTGTCTCAATGTGTATGTTATTACTTCTGGCAAATAATGAAAAATTATGACCTCACAAAGCAAGCCAGTGAGTGTAATTGTCTCCATTCGTCTCTCTTCTATGAGAAAAAGCTAACCTGTGCCTTGAAATTTGCTCAGAAGGAAATGTTTATAGAAATTTGTCTTCAATCAAGTACTTGTGCACGTGTGCACCCTTTGTTTAGGAAAACTCGCCAGCTCGCTTGTCTTATCTTTGAAGGCTGGTACCCAGCCCTCGCCCAGCTGTCTCTGACTCCACAGCTGCCCTCGGCCCAGCCAGGCTCAGCCCGCCACGGCCACGGCCACGGCCAGCGCAGGCAGGACGAGCCCCACGGCTGGATGCTGGACGACTGGATCTCAGAGGCCATGAAATAAAATCGCTTCTTCTTTTTCTTGTTATTCACCTTTACCTGAAAAAGGGAGTTTCTTAGTACTACCTTTTGTTTTTCCCCTGAGGCAATCAGTCTGCTCCACTGGGCCTGGATTTGTGGGACAACAGGGACTCCTAGCTTCAGTTTCACAACAACCCAGAGTGTCTCCAATTATCTCAAGGCATGTTGAGAAATCCCCAAAATTAAATTAACCTCAGTTCACTGTGGCTTAATAAATCACCATCACTCTGCAGTGTAAGGAGCAGAAGGGAGAATGTTGGGAAATCAAAGCCTTTATAGATTGTCGTATCTCCAAAAGATTGGCTCCTTTGGAGATTATTTTGGGCTGGTTCATCACCACTTTTCTTATCTCTAGAGCAGGAGTAGGTGTTGATTTGTAAGATTTCTTTCTTTCTTTCTTTTTTTTTTTTTCTTTTTTGGTATCTCAATATGAACTAGCCCTCTACATTTACTCCAGAGTTGTTAACTATCTCCTTACTGTGTCCACATAACTATGGTTGTTTCACTTCCCCCCTTGCCCTCACCCCACATCTATTGCCACGTCATGGTGATGCCCCAGCCTTGTGTGTGACAGTGAACCTGAGCTATTTATTAATAAGGCCCAGCTTGGGCTTTCCTGCATGCCAGTTTCCCTGGCAACTCCAGTGGGCAGTGAAGATCTTGCCGTTTGCTTAGATGAACTTTCTGCTGGGCCACCCCTTAGCTACACTTCCCTTCAAGTCCACGAGATTCTCCAGAAAGCCCAGCTCCTAATTCAGCTGGACCTCATTTTTCTCTGTGTAGCCACAGAGATTTAGAATTTACACAGATTTAGAGCAATGTTGAAGAGTGTTACAAGAAATGTCCAGACACAAGGGTGGCAGCAATATAACCCGTCATCAAGGTCCCCGATGGGGCCATCCAGGGACCCAGCACGCTCGCCCTCCAGGAGGCATTATTTGTCTTCCCGTGGGTCTCCTCTGAGCTACTGCAGGAGCGCCTATGTTTTTATTTATTTATTTTTATTTTATTTTATTTTATTTTATTTTATTTTTGAGACAGAGTCTCACTCTGTTGCCCAGGCTAGAGTGAGTGCCGTGGCATCAGCTTAGCTCACAGCAACCTCAAACTCCTGGGCTCAAGCAATCCTTCTGCCTCAGCCTCCCGAGAAGCTGGGACTACAGGCATGTGCCACCATGCCCGGCTCATTTTTCTATATATATCTTTAGTTGGCCAATTAATTTCTTTCTTTCTATTTATAGTAGAGACGGGGTCTCACTCTTGCTCAGGCTGGTTTCGAACTCCTGACCTCGAGCGATCCGCCCGCCTCGGCCTCCCGGAGTGCTAGGATTACAGGCGTGAGCCACCGCGCC
>CAUYRT010019397.1:0-93505 GCA_963574885.1 Lepilemur ruficaudatus
GAAGTGTAATTTACATATCATGTCTTTACTCAATTTTAAGTATACAATTAAATGGTTATTAGTAAATTTACCAAGTTGTACAGCTATTCACATAAATCAGTTTTAGAGGATTTCCTACCCCCTATTGAGACCCCTAATACCATCCCCAAATACATTTCAACCATGCCCCTCCCTTTCATAGTGCTCACCACATCTCTCGGATGTGGGTCTATCCCCCACCCCCCAAATCCCTAGTGAACACTACCACCATTTGAGCACCATAGTGTTAATCAGTCAATACCAATTTGATGGCAACTACAAATGGGGCCCATTCTTTGGGTCTTGTTTCTTTCAACAATGTTTTATAGTTTCCAGTGTAGAGATCCTTCATCTCGTTGGTTAAGGTATCCTTTTTTTTTTGTAGCTATTGTAAGTGGAATTGTTTTCTTGATTTTTTTTTCAGATAGTTCACTGTTAGCATATAGAAACACTACTGGTTTTTGTATGTTTGTCAAACTAAGAAGCTTTTCCAAAGTGAAGAGACAACCTACAGAATGGGAGAAAATATTTGCAAGCTATGCATCTGACAAGAGGTTAATATCTGGATACATAAGGAACTTAACAGCATAAAGACAAGTAACCCAATTTAAAAATGGCAAAACACTTAAACAGATATGTCTCAAAAGAACACATATAAATGGACAACAGGTATATGAAAAAATGCTCAATATCACTAATCATCAGGGAAATGCAAATGAAAACCACAGTGAAATACTACATACTTTAGTTAGAATGTCTATTATCAAAGACACAAAAGAAAAGTGTTATGGAGGAAAGGGAACCCTGATGCACTGTTGGTGGGAATGCAAATTAGCATAACCATTATAGAAAACAGTATGGAGGATCCTCAAAAAATTAAAAATTGAACTACCATATGATCCAGCAATCCCACTCTTAGATGTATACCCAAAAGAATTGGAAACAGGTGGTCAAACAAATATTTGTACATGAACATTCATAGCAGCACTCTTTACAATTGCCAAAAGGTGGAATAACCCAAATGTCCATCATCTGATGAATAAATAAAATGTGTTATATTCACACAGTGGAATGTTATTCAGCAATAAACAGGAATAAAGTGCTCATAAATGCTATAAATGGATGACATTTGAAAACAATATGCTAAGGGAAAGAAGCCAGACACAAAGGATCACATTTTGTCTGAATCCATTTATATGTAATGTCCAAAATATGCAAATATATAGAGATGGAAAATCACTAGGGCTGGAAGGATTCAGGGGAGATGGGGATTGACTGCTAATGGGTATGGAGTTTCTTTTGGGCGTGATGAAAATGTTCTAAAATTGATTGTGGTGGTGGTTGCACAACTCTGTAACCATACTAAAAGCCATTGAATTGTACACTCTACATGGGTGAATTATATGGTATGTGAATTATATCTCAATAAAGCTGTTATAAAAGCATACATAGTTATATGTATACTACGACGATAGAAAAGCATATGCATAGAGAAGAATTCAAATTTTATATTATGATTATAAAATTATAATGACAAAAATTAAAAATGAATCTGATTAATGGCAAGCAATCAGGTTAGGCTCATGAGCAGCCCATATTGTCTTTAGTACAGATTCATTTTATTAGTTTCAAGCCAGACTTGCAACACTTGGGGATGAGGATGGAAGGAATAGGAGGCAACACTTCCCAAAAGTCAAATGTAGCATAATAAATTAGAAAGGTGACTGGTAGGCACACAGTAGCTTTGCAATAATTATTAGCTGAGCATTATTGCTCAGGCTACATCCTGAGCACCCTTCTCCCCTCTCCCTACACCCTCCCTCAAAATTTTCTCTCCCAAAACTTTGATTCTTTTTATAGTAATGACTCCCAAATTTCTACTTCCAGCATGGGGATTTTTCCTGAATTTCAAACTCCCGTAGCTATCTTTCTCTTGTTAATAATAAATAAAAAGTGTATTAATACACTGTGTGCTTTGCTGTTAAGCCCTCTTCCCTTATAATCTGTACTTGCAAGAATGCCTTTGACTTTTTATTTGACCCAAAGCAAGCCCTTTTCCCCTCTTACCACTGAATCATGGAATACTAACTCTGAGGTTACAAGAGAAGGGTCAAATTATCTCAAGGACACTGGCAAAATCCATAAATGCCCCAGAATAGAAGGAGACATATTTTGGTAATAACTAGCATTGGGTTAACGTTCCACATGCATTATCCCATTTAAACCTCACATCCACTCCAAGGTGGGTGCTAATAATATCTGCATTTTCAGAAGGGATTCAGGCAGGAATAGTTAAGCTGCTCAAGGTCACACAGCTAGGAAGTAGAGGAACAAGACTTTGAATGCAGACAGAGTCCACGGCCTCACTCTGTAGATCAGGGTTCCATCACCTCAGTGCCAGTGACATTTGGAGGCCAGATAATTCTTTGCTATGAGGGCTGTTCCTGTGCAGCATCCCTGGCCTCTACCCATTAGATGTCAAAAGCACTGCCCCAGTGGTAACAGTCAAAAATGTCTCCAGGATTGCCAAACGTCTCCTGGCAGGTAAATTGCCTCTGGTTAAGAACTACTGCTACAGATGAGGGGAAGAGAGGACTGGATTAAAAAGTAAGTAAATTGCCTATCTATGACAACTAGTAAATAGCCCAACCTATATTCAAACTGAGAGCAACCTGACTCTATATGCTATTATGCTATATTGATCAATTTGGCTGAAGAAAACCAAGAGCAAAGAAAAAGAGAAGGAGGAATAAAAGAAACAAGACTATTCTTTTGACAAGATTTGCTTTTACTTAAGCAAAAAAACCAGAAACAGTCCCTAAAGACTGTTAAGGAAAAACACTGTTAAAAATTGTTAAATAAAGAGTCCCTAAAGTACTTAATAAACTAAGAGCAAGTGGGGAAGTTCTATAAAGAAGTATTTCCCAAACATGGCTACATATTAGAATTACCCAGTGAGCTTTAAAAATACTGGTATCTTGGTCTCATCCCCAAGAGATTCTAGTTTAATTAGTCTGGGATGTGGCCTGAGTTTGGGATTCTTAAAAGCTGTTCAAATGCTTCTAATATAAATTCAAAGCTAACAATCACTGCTATGAAGGATTAAACTAGTACTTTATTTCTGTTGGTCTTATCAATTATGCATATAAAATTGATGGCTCGTGTTTAGTTTAACAGACAACCAAATGGACACCTAATAAATTGAAAACATACATTATCCTCAGCACTCAATGAGGTACTGAGCATCAAATTTGTAGATGTTTACAGCATCCTATAGCCAGAAGGGAAGGTAACCTCTAGCTCTTAACCTTTTGGCCATTTTGTTTCCCATTATCACTTTCAACAAAAAATGAGCAAAAAAGATGGAAAGGATATTGGTGATTTCATTATTTTTCACATCATTGTAAAAGTATGGTAGAAGAATTCTTTAAATTACTGGGTAAAATGTGATTTGGAATGGTTTTAGGGCTCTAAACACTTTATTTTGGATTATTCTAATATATATGAATAAGGGATTTTTCTGAAAGTTAACTTTGTCCCTACCAAGATGAATAATCCAGAATTCAATAGATGCATCAGTTTCTAATATGTAATTTGTTCACATAACAACTGGACATTTTAGGTTTTTATCACTACAGCCTTCAAACTATGGAAAAGATAATCATTTGCTCAAGTAACTTTCTATAACAATGACCAACAGATCTAGCCTAACCTAGACACAACACTGCAATTCACTCCAGATATATTCACTTTCATTCCCTAGACAGTCTATACCAGCACATGGCAAGCAATAAATCAGTATGGACATACACGGCCTTTCTCCAGTATTAATGATCATTTCTAATCCAGGAATTAGCATTCATTCCTATAAGATGATCACTTCTCATACAGTGATCTAAGTTGTAAGGCTCAGAACATGATACCCCAAAGTATAGCAGCTTGGCAACTGAGAAAACAACAGAAGCAGGAAGGTCTCCCTGACCTTCTCCCACGCTTCTCCCCTGAAGCAGGCCATAGAACCTAGGAAGGTCATTCGCTGACCCTCTCCTTCCTTTCTCCCCTGAAGACCCTCATATGACAGGTATCCTGCCCTATACCCAGAGGGAAGAAATGTCACACATGCCAAGAAGAATCTGAAAAAGCAGGCCTTGCTAAGTTCCCTCCGATTTATTACCATTAGCTCATAATCTTTTGTCTTCCAATCATACTTCTGCATGACTGTCCACAAAAATATAGTTTTCCCTCAGTCTTCGGTCTTCATTCTGAAGGTTCCTGTGTTACATAAAACTTATATTAAGTAAATTTGTTACGCTTTTCTCTTGTTAATATGTCTTTTATTATAGGCGTGTCAGCCATGAAGGAAATATTCCTCTCTAATATACTGTGGATTGTTGAGCTGAAGAAGGTTAAAATGCAGGGAGACACTATGCCCTGCCCCCGCTTGCCTGATGGCAGGACAGCAATTTACAAAGACAAAGGTCTTCCTGCCCAGGGACAGGCCCCTTTACAAGGCTTGCTTATCAGCTCAGAGACAGCAGCTCTAGGGGATCTATCAGCTCTTCCCATTAATTTACCTTCCCACATTTTCCCACCTTTTGGAAGCCTGAAGATGTTTTCTTCTTTGTCTTGTCACTATAGGATTTATGACTCTTTGTTAAAATACTATTTAAGTAAAACCCCTAAGCCACTGCCTTGAGAGAGAAATACTTCTGAACTGAGGCTTCTCCCAGTGTGATGGGTACAGCATACTCAATAAACTTCTTCTGGTTTTTCTCTTGTTAATCTCAATTTTGTTTTCAGAAGAACGTCTCAACTAAAAAGCTATGAAGAAAAAAAAAAGAAATTATATTTTCTCCCCTATAGCTAGGAACCTTGTGATGGGTGAGGAAAGAAACATTTTCTCCCCTACAAAGTGCAGGTTACTTTTCACACATTGATCCATGGAATCTGTAAGCTTCTTGAGAATTAATCAATAGAAACCAAAAATCATGTCCCATTACAAGTTGTCTTTCAACCACTACTCTGAAGATTAGGAAGTGGGTTTGCTTATTTTGTTTTGTGGTTATTGCTAATTTTGTTGAAGTTTTTTTTTCTTTTGGAAGAGAATACTTGGAAATATAATAATTTTCCCAGGCCCTAGAAGTACATAAATACCTTCAGGAGTGTGGTGAAGCTCAACAAATTATAGTAGGACTTTCTTCAATGGATGTGCCTCCACATCCATTGTGGCTGTGAACTAAAATAAAATCTTAAAGCTCCCCCCACCAGCTGACTGAATGGACCCCCTCTTGGCCAAGGGGATATCCTAAAACTAAATTGTCTGACAGGAGGAGAGAGATCAGACATGCCTCATCATGCCCCCCTCCCTTCTTGGAGACATCCTTTGTAACCCATTAACAGGCCTAACAGTATGCAAGACAAACCTGCAGGTCCTCAATTTACACAACAAATATATGTCCGGTGGCTTGTCTCTGATTAATAGCTCCTTATCTTAAAAACATTCCAAGCCTTTAGACAAAGCTTCATGTCTTTCACCAATTACAAGTCAAAGAATCTTTAAACTCACCTATAACCTGTAAGCCCCCTGCTTCGAGATGGCCCACCTTTTCAGGCCAAACCAATGTATGCCTCCCACGTACTGATTTATGACTTTATCTGTAACCCCTGTCTCCCTGAAATGTATAAAACCAAACTGTAACCCAGCTACACCAAGTCCACTTGCTCAAAGCTTCTTGGACGTGGCTCCCGGTCATGGTCCTCAAATTTGGCTCAGAATAAATCTCTTTAAAATTATTTTACAGAGTTTGGCTTCTTTTCCATTGACATGGCTAAGGTTGAACTGGAGTCTTACTTTAGACACCAGAACTAGAAGAAAATAGCACTGACCCTGGGTAGCAGAAACACCTGAATACATATATCATATATTCACAGAGAGTTATGTATAATTTAATGAAATTAATTAAATTTTAATTGCACAAATGGTCCACTCTACTCCTACAGTTAATTCTTTTGCAAAAGGAAAAAAAAAATGAGGGTAGGGAGTATAGATAAGTACTTCTTTTGGGTCTCCACAGCATCTAGCAACCTGCCTTATGTGTTCAAAATATTCCTTACATGTTTGAAATATTGGGCTATTTATTGATTTGCTAAGGGAAAAGAGCTTTCAATTGCATAAATCATGATTCTCTAATTTCTTTTGTACAATTTTTTGCTTTTCCTCATCCCATCGCTCCTTTCTCAACTGGAGGGAAATTTGTCCCAGGATGAAGTCTGTGAATGGGAAGAATGAAATGCCATGAACAGAGAGTAAAGCAGATATAAGTGTGGGGTTTTTATAACTATTGATTGCTTGACTCTGCTTTCAGTTTCCATTGATTTGTTGGTGTTGACCGAATTTACTACTACTATGCTTGGTTTCTGAGAGCTCGTATTCTATTTTCCCTGCAGCAACATGTCCCTTGTGCACAAGCCATTTCACTGAGACCTCAACACATCCAGGAAAGAGCCAAGAGCTGAGAAGTAAGCCAAATACCTCTCAGCAACCAAAACAGACATCGTCGTGTCTCCAATGTCCAGACCCTTACATAAGGTGGAATGCCCTTGGCAGCTCTCTGCACAGTCAACTCAGTTTTGTGATTTTCTAACAAGGCATGTAAGAAGCAGCAAATTTGTTGGAAGTTTATGAAAGAAAAGTTGCCAAAGGCTAGACTACTGGCAGCCATGAAAATGATACCTGATAGACTGAAAGAGAGGAGAAGTCCAAACAAGAAAAAAAGAAAACCTATAAAAATAAGAACCAAGGAATCAAAATTCGGAGGCAATTTGATCATGCCATGCAGAGGCAAATAATCCTATACTTGAATTGCACATAAGAACACCATCCTATTCTAGAGTGGGAAAGAAATCAACATTCATCATGGTAAGCCTGAGATATAAAGAAAAGAATAAAATGTGTTCAGGAAACTGTTGGAGAAGGCAGGAAAGTACGCAATACATTTTAGAAGATTTCTAGACAAAATAATTTTGTGTTTAGAGGAGTAAACATCAGTTAATAGGAAAAAAAGATTCATAAGTCATTTAAATATGCCACTTTTCCCATAACATACTGGATAAGTCAGGCATTTTTGTATTGCAAACAAAGCACAAAAATCTATTTAGAAGTGTCATCTTCTACAAAGATCACTGTAACAGTAATAATGTGATAGGAAGGAGAGAGAGACACACACAAACTCCCTGACATGTCAGAGGTTATCAACATTTCATCTTTCTTGCCATATTCCCCAACCACACATGCTCTCAATTTCTACATAGCTATTAACACAACATACAATTTATTCTGCTTTGATTGGACGTATCGTTCATCACTTACTTACCATGCACCTATATAATATTCATAATTTTCATTTTCATGGCTGCCTAATGGTCTATGTTCCAAAATTGCTTCCAATTTTACTAATTATCCATAAATAATACTGTAACAAACATCTTCACATATACAGCTATCCTGTCCCTTTATAGTTTTGGATTACTATCAAAGGATCAATTCCCCAAAATGAAATTAGAAATATATCTAAAGTAAAGTAAGAAATACATTTCAACAATGACCTGCTTTACAAGGCTCTGGTAAAAATACGGCCATAATACTAATCAAGGCATAATACTAATCAAAACATACCATATGTGAACTTATGCTCTCAAAAAGCCTTACACATTCTTGGCCTCAAACGATTTTAGCCAGTTGAAATTAACAGTATTATTTAAAGATTAATTTTAACCTAATTCTGATCACATTGAAAATGTAATAACTTAAACAATGTGAAAGAACAGAGTTGGAAATGCAGTAATGAAATATCATCTACAAACACTGCATTGAACTTTAGATAGTTAGACTTATTTAACGTGAGTGTCACTACACTACACTAAGAGATTAATGCACTTCCTTTTAACTAAAAAGTTCTCTATCAATAACTATGTACAGCATGCCCCCTGCTGGATGAAGATGAGTACTATTTTGTGAGGCTATACACAGAATATAGTGCTTTATGATCTTATCTGAAGTAAAAATTTTCAATACTTGCCTTCTGTGTATATTTCAGAAATTAGTTAGTTCTATCCCACATCAACCTTCTAAGGCTTTTTAAATTACTGATAAAGAATCTCATCTACAAAAGGTTCAAAACATTGTTAAAGATCAATCAGCTCAGTACTATTGAGTGTTATCAAGCTGAGTAACTCGTTACTTCTCAAAAAAGAACTCATAATTAAATATATAAATATGGATTAATCTCTTGGGAGTTTCCCATATCCTAATAAAATGCATAATGAAGTCTTGCATTATAATATTTAAGTTTGCAAATATCCAAGTAACCGTAAGTATTGTCTCATTTCATTTAATTATTTAACTTAACCCAGTATTTATTCCCATGTAGTATACTGGATTTTGATGAAACACATGCAAATAAGGTGTGGTCCCAATTCTCAGGAACTTTATCATTGAATGGAAGATGGTGAAAAGTAAAGGAACAATCGTAGAGTGGCTCATGTCATGAACACCGGGATGCCCCAGTTCCCCTTCAATGAGAGACTTTTTGCCCCAGGTACAGAGCCACCTCACCCAACACAACAGCCCACCCCTTTCAAGGGACCCGCATCCAATAATTGTTCCATGCCAGAGAATAAAGACCTCACCATCTCTGCCCAACTTCCTACAACTCAGAAGGGCCATTCCAGCTCCTGAGATCCCCCTGGGGTCCACCAAGGCTCTTCTTAGGCCTCCATTCAAGCTCAGGCCTTCTCTCTGCCCCAGTGGTTTTCAACTGGGGACAATTTACTGCCTCCCCAATCCCACACCAGGGATATTTGGCAATGTCTGGAGACAATTTCAGTCCTCACAACTAGAGGGGAGGGAGGTGTATGAATGCTACTGGCATCTAGAGGGTGGAGGCCAGGGATGTGGCTAAACATCGCACAATACCCAGGACAGCCCCCACAACAAAGTATTATCCAGTCTAAAATGTCACTATGCAACGGTTGAGAAACCCTGTTCTACCCAATCCTGTTTTTTCCTTTCCCTTTCATAGGTGTTGATCCCACGGTCGTTCTTTACTAAACATCCTGTACCCTAAACTCCATCATAGAGTCAGGCTTTCTGGGAAACAGTTATGCAATAGTGTCTACAAGAAACCATTTGGTTTTATACATGTGTATGAGAGAGACAAAGTAGCATATACATGTATACATGTATTAATATTTATAGAACAAAACTGGGAACACATGCACTAAATAGAAAGAGTGGTTATTTTAAAGTAATGGTGTCACAAATAATACTTGTTGTTTTCCTTTGTGCTTAAATGCCTGGATTTTCCAAAATTTGTGTTTTTCTTGTGTTTGTTTTCCTTTTGTGTTTGCTTTTTTGCATTAAGCACATGTTACTTTTGCAGTCTGGAAGAGGAAATGTAATTGCAAAGAAAGAGGTGATGGCTACAGTGTTAAATACTGCAGAGAGGCCAAGCTATAGTCCAGAGTGGATGGGAAAAAGGTGGCGGTGATATCAGTGTACTGGAATGGACGTGCTGGAAGAGGAACAGCAGTGGGGTGAGTGGAAAGTAGGCAAGGAAATAAAGGTATCCCACTTTTTACAGAAGCATGACCCAAAAAAAGAGGTAGAAAGAACAGTAAGTAGAGGGGGATGAAAAAGTAGCCCAAATAATTGTAAAGATCAGAGAACCAAGCAAGTTTGATGCTGATGGAGAAGGGGCAGGAAAGAGAGAGGCGATGACATGGGGGGTGCCTACTTGGGGAGCCAGGTGCCTGTGAGGATGTGGCGCTGGGTCAAGAACACGATTGGATCAGTCTAGGCAGAAGCAAAAATGCCTCTTCCTCCAAACCAAGAGGTATGGTGAGTGCAGAGTTCAGACAGCAATATATTCCAAAATGATGACATCTGTGCCAGGTCATCTTAATTTAACAGTAGGAGGTGAGGTCATCCACTGAAAGGGAGGGTCTAGCTGGTGGGCAGGGGCTTCAGAAGGTGGCAAAATCAAAGGGAAACTGTAGGAGAGGACCTGAGAGGGGCTCCTGGGAAATTGCTCTTTCCTTTACTAGCTTCAAGATAAAAGGTCAGGACTGCTTAGCATCACTTACTTGTCCCAGGCAAGGGGACTGGCTCCCAATCAATTTCTTCACAACATTCAGGAGGCAGATGGGTCCCAGGGCAGGAGGAAGGATCCAAAAAGCCCCATGAGATTAGCTACGGCTTCCCACACCTTGCAGGGTTATCCACACCTGACATCTGTACATCCTTGAGGGGAACTTTGGGACCCAGGTACCAAATCGGAGATTATTCTGTGCTAATTCCTGCGTTAGGTAATGGCCTCTGTATATTTCCTTACTGTAGGGAATTTAAAGAAAGTCCATATCCTCTCACCGTGATCTTTGGGCATCCCTCCCTCAATCTCATCTCCTACTATTGGGCTAAACAGGAGCAGAGTTCTCCAAAGTGTAAACAAGACAACAGGTCCTGGTACATCTGGAGCCTCATATTCTCCCCATACTGTCTCCCCACCCTTCCCAGACACACAGGATGCACTGATAAGAGACTACTATGGAGCATGGCCTTAATAGACTCTGGAATCCTACACAACTTGTTTAAAGGAGTGGTTCTCAACCAGGTGCAATTTCCCCCTCTTCAGGCCCAGAGACATTTGGCAATGTCTGGAAACATTTTTGGTTGTCACAAATCGTGGGGGAGGGAAGCAACCCATAGGCAGAGGCCAGGGGTGCTTCTAAATTATCCTACAATGCACAGAGCAGCCCCCACAATGAATTATCCAGCCCCAAATGTCAGTAGTGCTGAAAGTAAGAGATCATGTTTTAAAGAGTTCCTCGTCTGACAGGATGTTTGAATGTTTTGCTATAATCCATTTAAGGGTTATTTAAAATTTGAAGTTTATGCCTGGGACAAATGAAAGAAAATACCAGAGAAGTGTGAGGAATGATAGTATTTATAAATTTCCACCAGATGGCGCTAAAACACAAGTGAAACTCCAACCTCCTCTAGCCTCCATTTCAAAATTGTTTCTCTCCCTGGTCAGCCCTTTGGAGTAGCAGTGCCCATTCTTTTCAAATAGGATTGTTATTTTTTAGGCGCTTAGTGTTCCCCACCACCAGTATTTTTATGCAAATGAGTTAAAATGAATAATAACTAAAACTCAGCTTGAAAGATGAAAAGTACAGGACCACCTCCTCAATCAGCTACAGAATTTCCATTCCCTGTAGCAAGGAGGGTATGGGAGAATTGACTAGCTTCTTGGCTTCTCCTTTAGCCAACTTTTAGCTGGGCACCCGGCTACCTGAAAAATAGATAATTCCAAGACTACTTACTTTACCCTTAGGATGACCGAATAGTGAAGTTCAGGCCATTAGTGGCGTGAGCAGAAGTCTTGTGGGCCACTTCTGGGTAGTACCCTTAAAGCAGTGGTTCTCAACTTGGGGTGACTTTGCCTCCCAGATGTCTGGGTATATTTGTGGTTGTCACAACTAGGGGATGCTACTGGCATCTTCTGGGTAGAAGCCAGGGCTGCTGCTAAACCTCCTACAATGCACAGAACAGCCCCAGAAGACACAATTATCCAACCCCAATTGTGAATAGTGTCAAGGTGGCAAAACCATACCTCGGAGGGAAGGGGCATGCCCCTAGTTTCCCCTTTCCCCCTTCCCCACTGGCAGGAAGAAAGGTGCAGTGGTATGCCATCTGGGACCATGTGGGCCAAGGAAAGAAACCCAGGGAGGATGGAGCTACAAGACAGGTGGAATTTAAGTCCCTAGTCCCATGGGGCTGCCATACTACTTCGGATTCCTTACACCCGGACTGCTGCGAGACAGAAATACACTTCTCAAGGTTTGAGCCATTCCTCTTCTGGTTCTCTGTGACAGCAGCTGAGGTAACAGCCTATCAAATACCACAGTATACCAATATATACACATGTATATGCCTTCTCTTCACTTTCCTTCCTTTCTTGATGCTGGTTTCTTCCCTGAGGCAGAGATTCCACCAGGTCCCAATTCTGACCTGACTTTTCCCAGAAAACACCACCCTCCTACCATCACCCTCTTCTATCCACAGACATCTCATTTCCTCCTCCATCCATTTTCTTAACAACGGAGGAAGAACCTTGTCTGAAATCATCCCGGGGTCACTGCAGATGTCCCCGCCTGGGTCCCAGTGCCCGGACCCGGCGCAGCACGCAGCGCTCCGCCCCGCCCTCTCCGTCCTCCACTCGGAGGAGCAGATCCACCTCCCACACCCGCCCTCTTGCAACGCGTAGCCTGTGAAGCGGACGTGCCGTCAGCAGCGTAGGCGGGACTTCCGGCGCGCCGCGGTCACGTGGGACTCGATCCGGAAGCCCGCTTCCCGTCGCCCCGGCCAAAGCCCCCCTTCCCGCTTCCCGTCTATCTGTCCCACGAAAAATAGGCAGCTGCTCGCCCACCGCCCAGGATCTGCAAGCTGCGCGCCCACGAGGTGACTTCGGGGGCGGCTGGGTTTCCTTTGGGAAGCGAGGGAGGAGCCCACCCTGGGCTTGGCTTCCCTCGTTGCGGGGAGAGCCGAGGTCTTGGCTGTCACGTTGTCATCGTAATTGTCGTCATCCCTCGGCAAAAGGCGGGGCCTGCGGCCCCTTAGATTCCTCAATCATTGCAGGTTAATTGTGGGAGGGGACTAGTTCCAGAGGCTCTCAAGTCTGTTGTGCTTCCTAATCACTGGACTACTCAAGAATTCTGTTTCTGGGGCCCCCATTCTAGACCAATTAAATCCGAGTCTTAGAAGTGGGGCCCAGGCATCGGTATTTTTTAAAGTCGCCCAGGTGATTCTGATGTACCGAGAACCACCGTGTAAAGATCTGTCGGTGAATTTGGATTTTGCCCATCCAGCAGAGTCTCTGAATAAAAGATCGCCCAGGATAACTTCATCCTTAGAGGGTTGTCTAGGATATTGGCCCGTCTACTCAAAAATTGGGGGTTTCTCTCTTTTTCCTTGCACTTTAACCTCTGTAAGAGGTCAGAGTTTTTGGTGGAAACTCTGGCACCTGCAATCACTTATATCTTACCTACCAGGGTGGACAATGTCTTCGCCCACTTTTCTTGATCAGTAATGACCTGGAGTTGTACCAGTGGCCAATGAAGTGCCTTTTTTAGCTCTGAAGTCCTGAGATTCCCTCAGTGCAGATCAGATGCTTCTGAACAACTTTCTTTTTTTCAGGAGATTCTTAAGCTTATTTCACAGGCTAGGCATTGTATTCAGCTGTTTTTCACCTTAAGTCAGAACAACATTACTTTAAAAGTCTAAAGATTAATAACACAAACAACATTTCTGGGATTATTTACTTTCACTGCTCCCATGAATTGTGGGATGAGAGATACCCTTTAAAAATACCATTTATAGGCCAAGTGCCATGGCTCACACCTGTAATCCTAGCACTTTGGGAGGCTGAGGCAGAAAGATCGCTTGAGCCCAGGAGTTCAATACCAGCCTAAACAACATAGCAAGATCCCCCGTCTCTAAAAAAAAAAAAGAAGTTAGCCTGGCGTTCTGGTCCATGCCTGTAGTCCCAGCTACTCAGGAGGCTGAGGCAGGAGAATCACTTGAGCCCAGGAGTTCAGTGCTGCAGTGAGCTATGATCAAGCCACTGTATTCCAGCCTAGGCAACAGAGCAAGGGGGGGAAACTGAACAATTCAGGCTAAAGTGTAAGTTAGAGAGTTTACAAACTAGCTACAGAACTCTTGGAACTACTTCTCTACAACAGGAGTCAGCCATAGAACAGTTGGACAAGTGAAAAAAGAATGTAACTATAGTTGACCAAAGGTCAGATGAATTGAAAATATCCTTAAAAACATAACGTATTTAAACATTTCCTTCCTGAGAAGATTTGGCACTTTACAGTTAGTTGAGTTACCGGCTTCTCGGTGATTTGGGGGAGTAGAGCTAGGAGAAGAGAGTGTTATCAGGAAACAACAGACAAGCGCAACAACAATTTCAACAGCATCCAACAGCATGAAATATTAGCTATTTTATGCTGAAATAGAAATAGGAAATTTAAAAAGAACAGGTTGTGGAATTCATACCTACAAGTAATTGATTGTGTCCAAAGGAATGAGGCATAGTTAGTGCTGTATAAATTCAGAAAAGAGAGAGATTAACATGGAATTACCATGAATATGTTTATAGAAAAAGGAAACTTGAAATAAGACTCCTGAAACGTACTAGTGGTCCTAACCACTTTAAACTAGTCATGGGTTTTGCTGATATGCTCTTAATTTGCAATACCTGCCTGTTCAACCCTTATTCCTTTATGGTCACACTAGGTTTTGCTGTATGAAAGATATGTTTGCAATGAAGTGAACTTATCTGTTTCTTCCTTTGAACTGTATCATCATTATGTCATTCTCAGTTATCCATTGCCTGTTGTGTTCATGAGTCAGAAGGTAGCTTTTTTCGTGGCCTCATATTTCACTTTTGATTCTGATGCTAGTCACATGGGGATTCAGAGAACTTGCAAATAAATCCATTCACAAATCCATCACCCTTGCTGACAAATTAAACAATGTCCTTCTGTGGGTAGAATGTCATTTGTATGAAAAAAGAAAAAGAATTGTTAACTACATACTTTCAGTCTTACTCCTCCTGTGTGCTATGCCTTCTTTGTGACAATAGAAGAGGGTAAATTGGGATTTGGAGTTGAGGGAATGAAAAGGAAATAAAATTCAATTTTTTGGCTCCCTCGCCCAACCGTCTTAACGGTGGCTATTATAGATGTGGAGGTGCAGGCTTTCTGAACACAGAGGCTTATGCAACTTGTAGCAGGCCTGTGTCTGGCCGAAAGATGGAGCTTGGATTCCAGCAAGTGGAAGAAGGCCATTTGGACTTGAGCCACCTTTGATGTCCCAGTCACTAAGCAGGGACCATGCAAAGCCACAGGAGGGAGCCCATGAGGACATCAAGCTAGATGAGCTTGCCAGCCTCAGCAACCAGCCAGGAAGAGGGGCAGGAAGCAATGTGCTGAAAAAAACAAAATGAAACAAAACCCCATTTTGTTATTTATTTTAGTTGAGGAAGTTCTTACTGGTGTGTGTATTATTGGAAGACATTTTTTCTAATAGGGTTATTACTGCATGTACACAGAAAGATTCCTTAGAACCACGTATGACTCAATTTTTGTAATTCAGATTTCTCACCACACCTTCATTCATTTTGCTAACCCACTTTCCTATACTTTGAAACAGTATGTACTGAAGGCCTGATTAGATCCCCCAAATTATCTGGTCAGCTCAGAGAACCAAGTCAGTGGGAGCCTTATAGAAAAGGTTCCACTTTCAAGGCTTTGGCCAGAGTAACTTATTTAATGATTGACTTTTCATGTATTTCTATGCAAAAATTAAACCAGACGAGTTTTCATGTATTTAATTTTTAGAATTCTAGTGGAAAAGGAAGATAGGAAAATCTATAGAGCCTGCATTATAGTTTTTAGGGGAATTTATGTTTTTATTTACCTGGTTGCTATGACATGTCCTAGATCTTATATTTATAAGAATACAAATATGCAATAAAAACAATATGTATGATGTTAACTGCCACTCAAAGCCACATTACTTATTTGTGGGATTTTTTGGTAACTTAGTGGAAATAGTCACATATTATCCATTACAAACTACAAAGTTTTTATCTGTTGTTTTTATATATATATATAAAATATATCTTTCAAGGTATATTTTTATACCTTGCACTGAAGAGCAAATGCAATTTTTTAAGGGAGGCTATATGGGAAAATATATTGTTCAAGACTCGGAGTCTCTGTCTTGCCTCTAAGCCTCATCAGTGTTTAGTGAATGACCTCAGGCCTGTTTTCTTCCTTCCCTTGGCGGTTGAGGACAGACAATGAATGGGTTCTGTACTCGCCTGGGCTCAGCTGGGTGGTGACTGTTATGCCATTGTGCTCTCTGGGGAGGGCTGCCGGGTGTGTAGAGCTGCGGATCCCAGCCTCCCCTGACATTGCCAATCTCTTTTCTTTCAGCTCCGCCAGCCCATTAGGAGTTGCTCCTTCAGTGCACGATGGCTTGTGCCTTAAAACAGCAGGAGACACTCCCATGGGAGGTGGGAAATTAAAGATAAAATTAAAGACTGTTGAAAGGGCATTTAAATCTGCTGCAACCATAAGCTTTCTTTTCTTTAAGAGGTGGTAGTATCTGAAAGTGTTGCTAGAATATCCAGATTTATTTTAACGTTGGCTTTTCAGAAACCCAGGCAGACCCTTAAGCTCTCCGTGTAGGGAAAGTAACCAGCTTTAAAAAGTTAACAGGACCCATTTTTAGAGGAGGAGGCTGTCTTCTTCCCTCGGCAGCTGATATTAACTGACTGCTTAGCAGGGAAAAATATGTCTTCCTTCCAGGGAATAGATACTCATAACTCTGTCCTGCTTTCAGAAATCTTGGCACTGCATGTGCCTTCTAAGCCTTGTTGATTGATACTGTTTTGCAGAAGTTTTGTTGGTGTTTGTTTGATTTTGTTTGTTTATGGCTTTAACTAAGTCTTTAAATGTCTATGTAGATCTTTAAGAAACTGTCCAATTTCCTTATTCAGTCATGGAGACTTTTTTTTTCCTCAAATATTAGGAACCAGTCACTAAGATTACTGTTGGGTCATAACCACAGTTTTCTTGCTTCCACCAGTCTTACTTCAGGCATAATAATTTATGAAACGTGTGAGAAATGAGAAGTTCCTCCACTAATTTCCAAGTGGGAAGTGAGGAATAATTAGGGTGCTCAATGTATTGAGGGCAGAGTCTATACACCCTAAAAATGTGTTAACACAAAACAGGGGTGGGAGGAAAAATCAGCCCACAGCTTGTGTTTTGTACTTACAGGGAGCCAAGAATTGTTTTTACATTTTTAAAGGGTTGTTTGGTGTGTTTGGGGTTTTTTTTTTAAGAAAAAAAAATATGAAGACTTTGTGACAAAGACTGTATATGACCCGCAAAGCCTAAAATATTTCCTGTCTGACCCTTCACTGAAAAAAATTGCTGGCATAAAATAACAAGAGTAATACTGAAAATGCCAAACTAAATAATTATAAAGCTCTATTCAAGTTCCTATTCCTTTAGATATGTTTTTCTATACTTTATCTTATTTGATTTTTGAGAGATTAATTTATAATTATTCAAATAAGTTGTTTGGATTGATTAATTTGAATATCTATAGGATTTTAGGAATTTTAAAAATACTTAAAATGTAAAAGGATATTACAAATAGGTTTTGGAATTTGGGGAGAGAAAATAAGAAAGCCAAGGGTGAAATAAGGGTTTTCAACATATAGCCCCAGGACTCTAAACTTGCTGGAGAATGGCAACAAATTTGATTATAAGTATCCCAGTGGCCAAAACTATAAGGAAAGCATAATTGAAACAAAACAAAATTGCTTACAAAGTTGCCTGCATGCCATCAGTAGCATAAATTCATCTTTCCTTAGTGGCCTGAGTCTTAAAAAGGGTCTAGCCCCTTAGCTGATTAGTTAATGTATTTTATAGATGGTGGGCGCACTGGGCTGAATCTGAACTGACTCTGGTTCAGAAGCTGGAACTGGCTTTTTTCAGTCATCTCAGCTGGTTCTCCTGGCTTCTTTCTTGCAAAAGTGTCCAGGGTGTGCCTAGGTGATCTCTGAAAATGTACCATGGCAGCTCTTCTACCAAATTATTTATTGGATCAAAGTCATAAGCAACCTCTTCTCAAGGTAACACTGTTCCCTCTTTTTAATCACAGCCATTGACATTTGAGCAGCCTGCAGGACATCATGGATTATCTTTGAACCTCTTAAATGGCAGTCTACTTTACCATGCATGCCTAAACTTCTATCTCTGCAAAATGAAACATCTCTTAGCCACCTCGTGGATTTACAGAATATTGGTGTTGCAACCGTTAATGCTAGGCTGGATTTTCCCAATTATAAGTGAAAACAGGATTTAGTTTACAGTAATGTTCAATCACAATGGTTTTTATTACATATTTGAGGCTGTCAGGCTTCCCAATTTGGAATAATTGATATTTACATTGACCTGGTTGTAAGTATGCCTTATGAGGCATAGAGAGCAGTCTGGATTCAAAACTGTTAATTTCCAGAAAACACAGATGTTTCCTAGACTTTTCTAATTTAATTTATTTGCTGCTTATTAATCTATAACAACAAATTTGATTATGGCACACATGGAGTTCACTTTAATGTCATTAAGTGCTGCAGGCTTTCAGAAAGCTATTCATATTTCAGTGATAGAAATATGAAACCTAGTTCTAGTGAACTAGCCATTTAAAGGCTGCACCTTACAGTTTAGCACTCGAGTATGTACTGATTTCTACCATAATTTCATTTGAGTAAATCTCAGTAGAGCAATGCTGTTTGGCAAAGGCAATCTGTGTGGTATCTTTGCGGAAAGTCTTAATGGAACAGTTTCTCCTCCTGCAAAGAGGCAGGGTGGTTAGGTATGGAGAGTGTGGTGTCACACACTGGCTGAGAGATGTGTATTGCAATCAAAACCAAAACAAGGCCCATTAGGGGGACTTAAAGGCCAGGGCACAACTGAGGCTGAAGAGATGTCTTATTTAAAGAGGTTTCTCCAAGTCCCAAAGCTAAGGCAAGACCCAACAGAGGTTTCTGGTCAGTTGGAAAGATGTATTCTACTCAACCCTCAGGAAAATCTAGGTTTAATTTAAATAGGCATTGGCATGGGTTAAGGATTAGTAAATAAAGTAATAGTTGTACGTTTTTAGTTAATGTTCTGTATATTATTTTGTGTATACATACCAAATATATGGTCATTTTCACAGACTTCACTTTCAATAGGGAAGCAAGTAATTGAATGCAAAACCATGCAGGGTCTTTTGGTCCTTTTACCCACTTAATCATAACTAAGGGAATCCCTTCTTTTCACACTGCAAGGTCATGACCCAGGTGCCAGGGCCTTGTAGATATGTTGCATGAAGATCAGGGATGGTACTGGGAAGATGCAACCTCCCAAGAGCTACTTCACAAACCACAAAATAGCCACAAATACCATATAGCTGTACTGATCAGATGTTCATACTGTGGTGATTCTTTCCTAGTGTCAGTGCCCATTTGGACTTCCACAATCAGAGATGGCAGCAAAGGTAAGTTATTTTTTTGTTCTTTAACTCGTAAGGAAAAAAGATAAACTTTAGTCTTTAAAGTCTTGGTGTTCTCATTCCATGAGGGAGAAGACTGAAGAAATAAGTCATAAAACTAAAACTAAAGCACCATTGAATGTGTTCCTAGACATCTCTTGACCCAGGCGTTGAGAGGTGGTCCAGGCCAGCAGGTTAGTTTAGGAGGCAGAAGGGGAGGAGCCAAAGTCTGTCATGCTCATCAGTCTGCATGGTTCTTAGCAGGCTGTTTCGCACTTGGAACTAGTTTAATTATAGTGGGTAGAGAGGGCCAAGATGATGAGCTTCAGGTCCTTATCTCTCCCTGCATCTTCTCTAAGAGTGATCATTAGCCTCTGTCCCCATATTGTAATCCTCCATTGCTTTAAACTAATTGTCCTGCAGAGAGTAAGTATGCATAGACTTAGTGCCCATTGTGGACACAGACATGTCTTACACCTTTTTCTGGCCCAGTAGCATGCTCATATAGAGTAGATGTTCCACAGATACTCAGTAATTTCCTGTTAGCTAGTTGACCAAACATTTGAAGATTTCTCTTGGGATGAACTGTTTGGTGTCTACCCTCCACATCCTTTCATTTTATAGGCATCAACATCGAAAGCTATTGAGTCTTGGTATTCCCACCCAGTGTATGCAAGATACTGGCAACATTATCATCAAGCAATGGCTTGGATGCGAAGCCACCAGAACGCCTACAGGAAGGCCATGGAATCCTATTTCAGTGTTTCATGGTATCTCCCTCCTGCAGTTCTTCCCCAAAGCTCTTACAATAATGAGGCTGGATATCCTCAGTCCTTCTGTGACCATCATGTGGCCTGGCAGGACTCCCACTATAGTTCTTTACATTTCAAAAGGTCTGGGCAGCAGCCACAAGACAGCAGTAGGATCCATCCATCCTCAAGAGAAGACCAAGCTTCGTCCGAGGATGAAGAGACAGAGACCGAGTCAGATGGGGAGGTAGAATGCGACCTGAGCAATATGGAAATCACCGAGGAGCTCCGCCAGTACTTTGCAGAGACTGAGAGGCACAGAGAAGAGCGACGTAAGTTCAGGCCTCTGTCTATTCATGCTGCTTCTTTCTTTGCCCTGACTTTTGCGGGGTTTTTTCCTTCCGTATTATACAAAGTTATTTTATAACTCTTCATTTGGGTCCAGGTAATATTCCAAAACCAGTCTTAAGCCTAGAAAAACTATGGTGATGTTGCACCTCAAGTATAGTAATGTATTAGTGCATTCATGTTGCTATAAGAGAATACCTGAGGTTGGGTAATTTATTAAAAAAAAAAAAAAAAAGAGGTTTATTTGGCTCATGTTTCTATAGGCTGTACAAGAAGCCTGGCACCAGCATCTGCTTCTGGTGAGGGCTTCAGGCTCCTTCCACTCATGACAGAAGGCTAAGGGAAACCTGCATGTGCAGAGATCACATGGTTAGAAAGGGAGCAAGAGAGAGAGGAGGGAGGTGCCAGACTCCTTAACAAGCAGCTTTCAGGGAAACTAGTAAAGGGAGAACTCACTCATTGCCATAAGAATGGCACCAAACCATTAGTGAGGGATCTGCCCTCCCTTGATCCAAACACCTCCCACCAGGCCCCACCTTCAACATTGAGGGTCAAATTTCAACGTGAAACAAACCATAGCAAGTAGTAGTTTCCAGAGTTGTTTTAGTATAGGACGTATTTTTAGTTCCAGAACAAAGCTTATCCTAATAGTATTTCTACTATTTATTGAATGTTAGACATTCTGTCACATGGAGCATGTGTGTGTGTGTATGTTCTCTAATCTACACAACAGTCCCTCAAGATATTAAACCTGTTTTACAAGTAAGGAAAGTGACCTTTAAGAAGGTTAGTTGGTTCCATGGTCCACAACTAGTAATTTGCTGTCAGGATTGAAACCAGTTCTGCCTGACTGCACGTCTATGCTTCTCCCTCTATACCAGGACTTGTCCCTGAGACTGCTAGGTTCCTAAAATACTCTTGCCATTTATCTGGGATGAGGCTTGGAGATGTTCCTGGTGCTACAGAGCTCCCGAATCTTAAATAGCTCCCTTCAGAGTAGAGATCAGTGTGAACCTAAACCCAGCAGTGAAATGCCCAGCACTTACAACTTTCCTGTTTGATTCTCCATCAAGGCTCTGTCCCTGGGGTTAGAGAATCATGATAAAGGTCTTTCATCTTCAGTCAGAAAGCAGGAATTTTCTTTTATAAATTTCTTACTACCTTGCTACAAAAAACTGCTTTTTGTGCTCTCCTTACTATTAAAATTCACCAGACCATTTCTATTTTAAGTACTTCTGACAGATATACAAATGCTTTCCTCTCTCTCTTGTATCCAGTATTCAGTCTCAATATTTTTTTTAGTGAACTCTAATTCTATGACATTTCACCTAGAATTTTCTAATAACAAGGAAACACAGAAGCCTGAGAATGGGAATTGCCTTTCCATCTTAAGTTGTCTATATTGTCCTAACGATGGGCTAGCATTTATTGATCTCCACTGGATGCCAGGAACTGAGCAATGGGCTTATAGTGTCATGTCCTTTATTATCTTTGCTTGTGATTCTTCGCTGAACTATTGGTTCAGGTTTTTTGACTTCCCTTCTTTTGATTAAACTGTTGACTTCTTTGATGCATATTAGAAAGTATATCCAAACAAGTATTTTTTAAAACAGTACTTTCTAGTGCACATAGAATACCTTCCCTTGATCTCCAGAAATAACTTTTACTGTTTTTCACAATATACAAAGGAAACAACTATTAGTCTAATTTAAAAGTATATGAGGTCTGTCCTGAAAGTATCCAGCCACTGTTAATATAATGAGAACGGTTGGCGCAACATCGATGTAACCTGGCAGCCAAGGAGAGTGGACTGGGATGCACTTGTGTGAACAATGATGGCTTCTCTGTACTAGTCAGTGGGGCGCTAGATGCCGCTGAGTGAGCACGTGCACTGTGTGGCCGTCGCATTCAAAATGACTGAGCGAGTAGAGCAACGAATCTGCATCAAATTTTGCGTTAAGTGTGAACATTCCTCTGCGGAAACTATTCACATGATTCAGAAGGCTTTCGGGGACGATGCAATGAGTGCAGCACAAATAAAAGTGTGGTACAAACGCTTCAAAGATGGCTGAGAATCTGTCAAATGTGATCCACATTCTGGAAGGCCTGCAGCAAGTGGAGCACCTGAGAACGTTGCATGTGTATGGGCTGCAATCCACAAAGACCAGTGACTGACAATGCGAGAACTTGGAGCTGATCTGGGGATTCCAAAAACTGCTGTGTCCGAGATTTTGAAGCAGGATCTTGGCATGAAACGTACTGTGGCAAAATGCCTTCTGGGCTTCTGCTATCAGAGCAGAAGGAACATCGTGCTGCATTTGCTAACGACTTCAAACCGCTACCAGTGAACCAGATTTCCTCAAGAAGTTTCCTCATAACCAGAGTTGAATTGTGGGTCTACAGCCATGATCCAGAAACGAAGGCCCAGTTTTCTCAATAGAAGTGGCCTGGTTCTCCACGTCCGAAGAAGGCACAGCAAAGTCGCAGCAAGATTAAGACCATGTTAACTGTGTTTTTTGATTGGGAAGGTGTTGTTCATCATGAGTATGCTCTTCCAGGCCAAACAATAAGGAGTACTACCTCAGTGTTCTTCATAGGTTGAGAGAGGCAATGTGACAAAAACAGCCACAGCTATGGGTAACTGGTGATTGGCAGCTTCATCGCAACAACACGCCTGCCCACGCATCACGTCTTGTGCAGAGTTTTTTGGTGAAACATCATATCAGCTAGGTGACTCAGCCCCTCTACAGCCCAGATTTGGTGCCCTGCAACTTCTGGCTTTTTTAAAATTACCTTTGAAAGGGAAGAGATTTCAGACCATCGGTAAGATTCAGGAAAATAGGATAAGGCAGCTGTTGGAGATTCCAACACAGGATTTTGCAGACTGTTTTGAATGGTGGAAGAGACACTAGGAGAACTGTGTGAGGTCCCCAGGTGCCTACTTTGAAGGGGACTGAGGTATCATTGTCCTATGTACAATATTTCTTGTATCTTGGATCTTCTTCAATAAGTGTCTTATTTTTCATATTACATGCCTGGATACTTTCTGGACAGACCTCATACAACGAATGAGGGAGAGTAGGCTTTGGAGCATGTCCACATTTGGTTGGAATGCTGTTTGTTACAGCTTTCAAAAAAGAAAATTTGATGGAGATAGGGTTTATTCTTGTTGTCCTTACCAGAGGTAGAGTGACATGTTTTTCCCACTAGAGATTGATACTTTTTATGATAGAAGTTGTAATTAAGACTGGCAGCAACCCCCAGTCATGTAAGAGACTGTGTTGAATTATCTGCTGATTTGAAGTAATCCTGAGTTACTGAAAAAAAAAGGGATATGAATGAAATGAAAATAACATAATGAAATGTGTCCTTGCCACCAAAGAAAAAAATGTAAGCAGCTCCATTACGGATATGGCTAACAACCATCCCTGTTCCTTCCTCTTGCCATTGTCAGGTGGAATTCTAGGTAGGTAAACAAGGTCATGGAAATTACCTGCTAAGTCATGCCTGGCTTTGAATGAATAAATGAAGTCTTTCAGTATTAATTATCAGCCTTAAATCGGAGGTTGGCAAATCTTATCTCCTAAAGTGCTACACTTGTGCTGATTCTGTGGGACATTCGACCTCCAGAACTGTGACACAATAAATTTCTGTTGTTCTAAGCCACCCAGTATATGGTACTGTGTTGTGGCAGCCCTAGGAAACTTAAACAATCACCCCGAGGGAATTTTCTTTGTTCCCAAGGGCAGTCTGTGACTGGGACAGAAAGTAAACCACACAGGTCTTGTCGTCTCTGCAAAGAAAATGTGTTAAATATTTGTTTTACCATGATCTAGGTAGCAAACCATCACAAAAGGGAATTTTCAACCTCACTCCTAAATATTGACATTATTGTTAGCGACAGTATACAGAGGCAGCTGTGGTGGAGCTTCTCAAATCACAGGGTTCCAGCCTCGCTCCACCACTCACTGGCTGGAGGTTCTCATCCTCTTGTGGGCCCCCTACCTTCACCATTCTGTGCCGCAGTCCCCCACCTGTGAAATGGGGGTTCTAATTAATCGACGGTAACTGTGGATATTATAATGGGAGAAAGGTCATAGAATGGTACTTGGTACCCAGTCAGTGCCCAATAAATATTTGTTGTTATGGTTAGTTTCTAGTAACCCGTCCTTCAGCATGGATTATTAACCATCAATTGTTTTTACTCTCATACTGTTTGCCTTGATTAGTGCTTGCTTGAGATTCTGTATTTTTTAATAAAGATGTTCTGTGATTTCAAAAAGATCACGTATTTCTATTCTAGGCAACACTTTTCAAACTTTTAAACTGATTTAGAACATTAAAAACATGAAGGAATTAAAATTTTGGCATCCATCAAATTTAGTCATTAACACAGTTTTTAGTTCTGTTTCAAGGACATTCTTACATGATAAATGTAGTAAAATACATGGACTTGGAAAATGAACCCACTTCCATATTCCTAATAATAGCATTAAACACAACAAGCTTCTGATTCTTTGTGCTTTTAAAATGCGTAGTTACAGCATGGTTCAAAACTACTTGTCCTAGTGTCTCTGTGATGCTTGCCTTCCCTGAATGTGTTAGCAGGTCCCTGCAAGATGTGAGAATTGTCTGGTGAGGGCGAGAACAGGCTGGGATTAGATTAGAGTCAGACTGTCATCTATTAAGATTTAGTCTTTATTAGAAGATGCTGCCATCACCTGATCCTGTACCAATAGAAAATAGTGGGCCACAGGTCACTGGCAGTGTTTTTTTCACCAGCACTTTTGGTGGGTACAGGATGAACATGTGTTCCTTCAAGCGGCAATGAATGATGGAGTTCGTATGTGAATAATCTGAATGCCCACAGTGCTTTCCAATCCATTACCTTCACTAGGAATTTTCGTGGAGGGTTAGTTACTGCAGTTGGGAAAAGCTTTAATAAAGAGACAAGGGACCTGGTAGTGTGAATACTTGGTTAAATTTTTTTATTTTGCTCTTAAAACCACTAGAAGCTATTTGTTTAATAAAGGCAAATTTAACTTTGAACATGAACCATTTGGAAAACACAGGATTTTATAAAATATTAGCAAGGGAAAATATAGCTAAATTTAAAATATAGCTAAATATAACTTTTTAGTATTCACTTCCACAGGAACATACAGGTTATACAATTCATCATCATCTGAGTCTCGTTTAATATTTTCTTGGGATAAACTCCTTCAGATTGGACAGCATGTTCTTGTTTATGATGGCTACTCATATTCCATTTAGTGTCTAATTTAACATATTTCAAAGATAAAAACAAAAATTTAAGTAGGATAAGAACTCCTTTTGTACAGTGGGAGCAAGCAAGCTTTTGATTATATTATATGTCATCATTTCCTAACAAGATATTTCCGTTACTTACAACTTCCATGGTAACATTACTTATGAAAAAGTAGACAGCTATAAAGTTTTAAAGATCAGCTGTGTTTTCAATTATTTCTTAGGAGAAATGTTTATTATTAGGTTAAGAAAATTATAATTTTAAAGTCATAAATGGCCATTAATTAAGACTGCCAAGTTATATTCCAAATACTTAGAGGGAAAATGAGTGCAAATTATCGTACCTGATAGAGAATAAGGCCCTGTGACACAAACACTGCCACTGTTGTCTCAGGGTTGAGCCAATCACATATTTTTCATCTGTGTTTTGGGGGTAGATATTGGGTCACAACAGGGACATAGTCCCAAAAAGCTTAAACCCCACTGGGAAAAGGAGACGAAATCAAATTTAGAATGATACATAGAAGAAGAACATCCATACATTTATGGCATGCTCCATGATTACCTATGCACGTAACGGGTAGAACCAGTGGCCTGGGCAGTCTGAGGAGGAGCACCACGGGGCAGCTGTGGAGAAGTGGAGTGTGCGCTGGGCTTTGAGGGATAGGTTGATTTAGAATGAGAAAGAAAGAGGATAGTCCACTCACTCCCCACCTAGACGCTCAAAGTGCTGTTCTTACTAAGGGGCCCAGATGTCATTTGTATACCTTCGATGAGAGACGTCTGGCTCCATTATGTCATGGCCACCCTAGTAGGAAGGTTTAGACTCCAGTGTTCATAGTGAGCCTCCAGTTAGTCTGCTAGAAACCTATGTGGTTCTCCCTCAGTGTACTCTGTATGGAAAACCTAGGTGATATGGCAGGGCTTACAGCCCAGCATTTAGTGAGTTGTTTTGGTTTAGTGAATGAGGTTGAAGTATGAAATCACACTGACTGAGCGCAATCTCGCCATGTATGTTTGTTTCGTCTAGTGCAGATGTTCAGAAGTGCACAAAACCAGTCAGTGAGATGACATGCATTAAATAATGGCCATAGAAAAATGTAAGGGAGCAATGTAAACGCACTTTTGTCATAGAAGTGAAAGTGGTGATTGTCCACTAACTTTGGGATTGCATTTGTCTTGGAGCATGGGACACAGGATGAGGAGAGAAGACCAGTCAGAAATGGCTCTGGTTCTGCTGGCAAGCACCTGTGTTCTGGGTGGTTGCTGACAGGCCAGAAATGAGGCGTTCGTGAGACAAATCAAGTCTGTTCTTTCCCTCAGTTATGCTACAATCATTAATTTTGGCAGTATAGCAGAGAATATAATCAGAAAGACATGCTAGTCCTAGAAAAACGAGGGAAGACACTCACTGTCTTAGTGCTTTGTCCTTCAAAATGTTCTGCCTTTGGACTTATTATCTGTGGAGTAATACTGAATAGATTTTTTCCTCCTATTTAAGATTCAGTAAAGTCCCAGTAACTTCCCATGATTTTTTTTCTTTTGTGTGCTATAAGGAACTCCTTATGTTGGTAACATCATGTAGATCTATAGATTGAAGTGAAAAATATCAAGATTATGTATCCAAAACCAGATGGAATCCAGTAAAGTTTTTCCTTAATAATATATACTATTTTTCTTGTTTTAACCCCATATACATATTAACCCTTATCTTAGTTTCCTAGCATTGCTGTAACAAATTACCACAAACTTGGTGGATTAAAACTACAGACATTTTTTTCTGTCACAGTTCCAAAGGCTAGGAGTTCAAAATCAAGGTGTCAACAGGGCTACATTCCTTCCAAAGGCTCTAGGGCCCTGCCTCTTCCATCTGCTGGTGTCTCCTGGTGTTCTTGGCTTGTGGCAGCATCACTCCAATCTCTGCCTCCATATTTACCTACCTTTCCCCGGTGTCTCTGTGTGTCCTTTTCTGTGATGACTCTCATTGGATTTAGGGCCCACCCTATGATCTCTTCTTGATTCTTTAATTACATCCGCAAAGACCCTATTTCCAAATAACATCACAAAGTGAACAAAATTTTGAGGGGGCACTATTCAATCTACTATAACCCTGTCTTAAAGCTGGGATGAATCTTAAAAGAGAATTTAGATGTGTATTAAAACAAATTGCCTTGGCCAAATACTCTACAAGAACCAAGTGCTTGGTAACATTGAGTCCTACAGCTTTTTTCGATAAAAGTGACCAACCTGTCCATGACAAGGCAACTTTTCAATTGTGTCTGAAGTGTGATGTTCATGCTTCTCTGCTCCCTTCGGTCAGATGATTCTCTGTCTGGTTGGCTGAGCCCTCACCTTGCTTTGGCAGGAAGAAAAACTGCCAGTGATTAAGAATCCTTTCTATCACTGGGAGGCAGAAAAGAAGCAAAAAATAGGAAGCAAATAGACGCCTTCGAATTCAGATGTTCCATTCAAAGGCTTCCCTGGTCTCCTAAGTCAGTACGCGCTAAAGTGCTTTCAGATACCAGCTGTAACCATCCATGCACAGCCAGTCTGAGGGTATTTGGTCTTAAGCTGACTGGTTTTTAATTGGTAAGTGGAGGCAAAGCGACTTGAATATAATATAATATAATATAATATAATATAATATAATATAATATAATATAATATAACAGCATCTGGAAGGAAAAGAGTTGTTTCCTCTTTTCCCCCCATAACGTATGACCTTTGTCTGAAAATTCATTCAACCATCATTTCCTGAACACCTGCTTTGTGTCAGACCCTGCGTCTTCTTCCTGGGGCTGGAGGTACAGAAGTAAGTAAAGGTGACAGTGCCCTTTCCCCGTAAATGACCCCCACAGGGCAGCTCACAGGTGACAGCAGGTCTGTCAGTAGAGATGACAGGCGTCTCGCCCTTTAGGTCAGTGTTTTAGGGCGACTGTCCACTATGCAGGAAACCATGAAACCTCCAAATCTCAAGAGGCAGGGAGGGGACAAGGGTTGGGCCTTAAATTTTCATGAGGAAGCCTGAATGGAAATGAAATACAAATGGAGAATGCAGGCAGAGAGCTATGTCTTTTATTCTTTTAGTCTTAACACTGTATGAACTTTATTAAGAACTAAAATTCTGTGATGGTGACCCACGAGCATGCGCTGAGTGCAGACTTGGAAAATTGCGCAGCCTCATTGTCTACTGAGGTTGCTTTGTGTTGACATGGTGTTTCATTCACAGATGTCAGTGAGAGGAAACGTCTGTCTACATATCATTGTTATATCTATTTAATATCTGTAAGGTAGTTTTTGTCAGAAGAGTAGCAGAAAGAAGTGGGATTATAAACATTTTAAATTATAGGGAAAAAAAAAAGATGCAAAAATACAAAGGTTAAACTCAGATACCTTAATGGCAGAGAACGACACTTATTAAGATAGCCAAGATCCCGGTGTCTGTTAAAACTTCTAAACTCAGAGACTCAGATTTAGACAGGAAGTTGAACATCTGTTGTGTCACTAGATCTGTTGATGAAACTGATTATAGTCTTGGGATGAATTTCAGAGTACATGCCTGGCCCAGGCATGTCTGGCTACGTGCTCTGCCCTGTGAATGCAGAGGCTTCGAGCCACCCAGCAGCCCTGCGGGGTGGGATCGTCTCCCCCAGGCAGAAGAGCCGCAGAAGGGAGCTGAAGGATTGGTGACGGGCCCAAGGCCCGTGGGTGGAAGAGGAAATCTGTTGTGCTAATTTGGGAAAGCCAGGCCTTCAAAGAGTAGTCCTTGAAGGGATCCTTCAGTCAAATCCCAGCTGTCCTGGAAAGCCACGCCAGGGCCATCAGCTCCCGTCCTTGTCAGGCTTCTTAGGAAGTGCTATGCTTGCGATTTGGGGAAGAGGCAAGTGTGACATTCCTGTGCAAACTCTTGGTGACTGAACGTATCTTACCAGTTTGCACTGCCGACCCCAAAACCCAGCGTCCTGGCTCACCTTTCCTCTGCTGCCTGAAAGCACCAAGTTAAGCTTTCCTTCAAAGTCGAGTTGAATCATCCCAGGACAGAGTGAGAAGAAAAGGGACACTCCCAGGGAGAAACTAGTTCCCAGAGGGGCTTCCACCTCGGCGCCAGGAGCACACAGGCGTCTTGTGGCAATAAGAAGCAGTCGCGGCAAGTTGAGTAATTTTCTCTAACTCACCGATTGATGTTTTTTCTCTCCCTAGAAGGTAGCATGAAAGTCAGGAATATGACTAGAAATCTCTGGCTGATTAGGACCCAGTTCATCTACTCCCACACCACTCCAACAGAACTCAGCTTAGGGGGCAGAGAATTTAAATACCCCTGAGAACTGAACAGCTCATATGCTGGTGTTTCAAACGTGGCAGAAAGACCAAAACGTAGAAACAAATGCTTGTTGACCTCCCATTCATTTGCAGGTTAGGCCAGTGTTTGGGGTTAGTTCTGCATTTCACAGGCAGGCAGTCTCATCTCTTTTTTGTGGGTGAGGTAGCAGTTACACAGCATTTATTCTGTTTGATAGTCATTTGGCTCATCCATATATTACTTCCTTAGGTAAAAATAAACTGTAGATATTGTAAGACATTTATATATAAAGAACAGGATTTATGAGAGTGACTGTGCATAGCCTTATAAATATCTTTCCATTCATACTTGATTAGCTCACTACCGCGTTCCCTTCCAGGTACTAGTGGAGAGAGGCCCAACCAGGAAAGAATGATTTATAGCATTGTTTGATTCCCCTGCAGCCAGCTTTGCTGCTTATCTGGTAGCATTTCTCTTGGTAGCCACAGTAGCTACAGAAGTGCTTTTTTCTGTCAATTTCTCTCTTCTTGACAGAGCCGCTTATAAAATCTATAGAATTGGCTAAATTTTACCTTATTCGGCATTGCTTTGTGGATATTTTTATGTTGCTGTTTTCATAAGAATAAAAATTACGATATTGGGACTTGCTATAGTAAAAAATGTAGAGGGGAGAATAAATTGAATTGAATTGAACATTTCTTGCTTTATAAGAATCCATTTTAATTAGTAAGATTCAAAGTATGTAACTGCATTACTTGCAGTTTAACCTAGGCTTACCTGTGAAGTGGAAAGTCAAATACCACAGTGAAAAAGCCAACCCACTCTTGCAGATTTGCTAATACAGCAAGAAGATTAGAAGTCAGGAGGGGGAGGTCTTAATTTCATTTGCAAAACTGCCCTTTCTTCACCCTTTTACCTTCGGCAAGTGTTGAATCATTTAACCTTCCGCTGTCTGATACGATTTGTGGTTTGAAGCTGTGGAAGGATCAGCGTCCTTGCATTGTAGCTACTAGCACTTGTTCTCTTCCAGGTTACCTAAAATCAATACCTCTTCCAGAGGGGTGGTTTTTGTTTTCCTCACCACCCCATCTGTGGTGGTAAGTACAGCTGCTTGCGACACTGGACCTTCCGGGAAGCTTTTCATTTTCATGCTGGCCTTGTCTACTGTTTGAAATCAAGCAAGCTCATCAGCCATTCCTAGCCGGGCAGGTTGTGGGCAGGCCACATAGATGTAAAAAGAGAACCCCGAGTGGTTTCATTTTTCTCCTGCATTTTCAGGGCCCGAGGCAGAGGTTTGGAAGTTTGGAGTGCCGAGTTTCCTTGTAGCTTTTTGCCATTTCTGTCAGTGTATGTTAACCCCTTGGAAAGTGAACAGTGAGCTTCATAACTAGCTAGATGATAATCTGCCTGTCACACATCACAATCTAGTGAGCATCTCAGCTGCACAGCGGGAGAGGGAACAGTAAGGGACCTCAGGGAGCTGCAGACGGCACGTCTCGCCACACTCCCCTCCTGTGTGCACACGCGTGCCCGGGCGTGTTTCCATTACTGTTCTTGTTCGTCCTCAGGGCGGCAGCAGCAGCTGGACGCAGAGCGCCTGAACGACTACGTGAACGCCGACCACGACCTGTACTGCGACACCCGGCGGTCAGCGCGGCCCCCGACGGAGAGGCCGGGCGAGCGGCGCCAGGCCGAGATGAAGCGCCTGTACGGGGACAGCGCTGCCAAGATCCAGGCCATGGAGGCTGCGGTGCAGCTGAGCTTTGACAAGCACTGTGACAGAAAGCAGCCCAAGTACTGGCCGGTCATTCCCCTCAAGTTCTGACCCCTGCAAGTGCTGTCGGCACAGGGTCCTCAGCCTCACCCTCTTCCTTTTGGGTACACTCTCTTGTTCTCTCCTCTCGTACGGTTGTCAGGGAAAGGGAACTTTATACTGAGATACAGGCGTGTTCACCAGAGTCCCAGTGGGCCCATCACAGGGTGGATGTAATATGCCAGCCGCTTGGAAGTCAGCAGGATGTGTACTGTTGCCAACATGAGAAATTTTCACCTGACATAAAATGACAATTTTGTATCTATTATACTGGTTTTTTGATGTGGTCAGTAATTGTTCAATTCATTAAAGTTATTGCCTAGAGATGCTGCCTAGTGTTTTGTGTTTTTATATTTTCTTCTATCTTTAACCTGCCTGAATGCGCCCAATGCCTTAAATAATCCAGATGTCTTCTCTGACTCTGGCTCCTTTAGCCCCCAACTGAAAATGATCCAAGTGGGTGGTAAGACAAATACTCCTGCTCTCTAATGCAGAGGCTGGCCTGCCTGTGCTGTAAAGGGCCAGAGAGTGAGTATTTTTGGCTTTGCAGGCCACGTGGCCTGTGTGGTGACTGCTCCAGTCTGCCCTTGTAGTGTGAAAGCAGCCATAGACCGTAAGTAAACAAATGGGTGTGGAGGTGTTCCAATAAAACTTTATTTTTTAAAAAAAACAGGCCTCGGGCCAGGTTTGGTCTATAGGTATTAGTTTGCCAACCACTGCTTTCATGGAATGAAAATCACCTACCTGGCATTCTTGTTATCTATCTCATTGTCTCTACAGAGCTTGAATGTGTTACAGAATTGAAAGCAAAGAACAGTAACTCCCAAACCTGGTCACTTCAGCAGTCTCGTCTGTTACAGAAAATGTAAACGTGAGCCCTTACTATATACAGCAAATATTGTTTTGATAAGGGAATACATTTCTGAAAATGAAAATCTAAAAGTTGGTGGAGCAGGTCATTTATAAAAGCCAGCTGCCTTTTAAATAAGTTATTACAGTGCATTGCCAGGGTGAGCCCGTGCTGACCTGAGAAGATTAGCACATCCATCACAGGTTGGCGAAAAGATTTCGTATTGACATGTTTCTCCCTAAGAACACTTAGCTTCACATTCAGCCCCTGCCCTGAGACAAACGTATTGCTTTCATCAGCCCCAGGTGCTTATTTTTTCAAGCTCTCATTTTATTACTGGAGTTGCAAGTTGTGCGTAGGTATTGTAGACAAAAATGAGAATTAACATTCCCCTGAGGTGACACATAACTGAAATCTCAAATCCTTAGTGTTTCTCCTTTTTATTTTAAACTCATACGCCTAACTATAAGTGTGACTCAGACACAAGTACAAACTGAAGCCTGTAAATGCAGCAGGTGCTTAGCTATTTGAGAGTGAAATGTTTCTCTTTACAAGGGCCTCATACCTTCCCCCAAGGAAATCACCATGCTGGGCCCGCTCTTGCTGGCTTTGGGACCTGGGGTGTGTTACTTTCGCCTCTCAATGCTTCTGGTTCCATCCTCGTCCTTGAGATGGGTGTGACTAATTCCCCCGGTGGGGTCATTGTGAGGACCACATTGAGTAGTCCCTATAAAACACAGCGCTGGCCACATGGTAAACATTCAATAGATGTTGACACATTTATTCCCTGTCTTTAAAAATTGCCAAAAAGTGCCAGTGGGAGTCCCACATGTAAAACTTCCAAATGTGGAGAAATGTTTCCCTGTCAGCTCTTCAGATGGATGCGCAGGCTTTTGGACACCTCATGCCCACCTGTCCTTCCCAGGTGTAATTTGTAATAGGAGTCACCCATGACTTGTTCATCCATTCAGCAAATATCTGAGTCCCTTCCATCCCAGTTAGCTAACCCATAGTCTCTTTCCTTGGGGACCTTGCATTCTAGTTGGGGAGGTGGGCAGGTGTGCAGTGATGGTAATTGCATTGGTGGCCTGCTAGAGGCAGCTGTGATAGCGCAGAGGAGAGACACATTAGGGGAAGGCTTCTCAGCCTCTGCACTATTGACATTTGGGGCCAGATGATTCTTTGTTGGCGGGGGCACTGTCCCATCCATTGTAGGGTGCTGAGCAGCACCCCTGGCCTCTACCCCCTAGATGCCTGTAGCACCCCCTCCACCACTGTGGCAACCAAGAATGCCTCCAGACATTGCCAAATGTCCCCTGGGAGGCAAAATCCAGGGAGAAGGAAGGTGATTTTTAGGGAAGGCCCAGGGCTGTCAAATAGCCTCTCGTGTTTGGGGAACTCCCGGTGGTTTGGTGAGGTTGGGACAGAATTCCCTTGGGTGCTGGCTACAGAGAAGCTAGACACATAGGTACTGGCCAGATCACCAAGGGCACTTGACAAGTGAGTTTGAGCTTTCTCCCAAGACTCTAGAAGGAGGCTGAGAGAGCTCTGCGGGGAGCTGGTGCAGACCTACCATAACTGGCTGAGGTGGAAGCCCCGTTTTGGGGCACTGGGATGCTGACAGGACATGGGATCAGCATATCAGGTAAACGCCTGAGCTGGACTCTCAAGATGTTCTGGAGAGTCCACACGGAGCCGGGGTTACTTGTTTTGATGACGTGAGCCAGCCCAGTCAAGGGTGGACTGTCCAGTCTGACCTCTTTACTAGCTGCCAGCAAATGAGTTTACCCAAAAAATGTGAAAATGAGACCCATGGTTCCCAGGCTGGGGATGTTTTTCTCCCCCCTTTCTCTTCTAAATCCTATTTTTGCTTCTGTCTGCTGGTGACCATCTGCTGGCTGTTCTTTCTTATGCATATGTGAGAGTATCTGGGCATGCAGAGCTACATAAATGTCTCTCGCCGCACTCATGGGAGAATCCGTGGGTGTCTTAACTGATAGGATCACAGGGCCTTTAGCAAGGCCACCTTTGCTGCTGAGGAGAATGCACGTTGGACGAGCCAATGTCTGATGGAAAAAAACTTTACTCTCACACTCAGTACAACACAGAACACTCTGACACCAGATGTGTGGGGGTTTTTCCCTACACATGCCAAGAATTCTCTGGAAGACACCAACTGGGTTTCCTACAATTTAATTCCATTCTGACAGTATCTACCTCGACTTAGCATCAGATCCCACAAGTTGAGGACGCAGTCCCACAAGACTTCTCCTGACTTCAAATACTGATCACGAGTAGGAGGTTGTCACCTATACTTCTGACAAAATGGCTATAAATTGTGGCTCCCACAACATTCTCCTTGGGATTGATTAATTTTGTAGGACAGCTCACAAAACTCAGGGAAACGCTTATGTTTACCTGTTTATTATAAAGGATATTACAAAGGGTACGGATGCAGAGGGCAAGGATGTGGGAAGGCTGCAGAGTTTCCACGCCTCTCTGGGCACATCACCTCCAGGCACCTCCACATGTTCAGCAATCCAGAGGCTCTCCAAACCCAGTCCTTTCGGGTTTTCATGAAGGCTTCATTACATAGGCATGATTGATTAAATCATTGGCCGTTGGTGATCAACTCAACCTTCAGCCCCTCTCCCCTCCCCGGATATTGGGAGTAGGACTGAAAGTTCTCACCCTCTAATGCATGGTTGGTTCTCCTGGCCACCAGCCCCCATCCTGAGGCTATCCAGGAGCCCCCCAAGAGTTGCCTCATTAGAACAAAAGGCCACTCCCATCACCTAAGTATAGGTGGCTCCAAGGTATTTAGGAGCTCTGTGTCAGGAACTGGTGTCAAAAACCAAATATTAGAACAAAAGATTCTCCTAGCCTCTATCTACAAGGGTTTCAGGAGCTCTATATCAGGAACCAGGAGCAGAGACCCAATATCTATTTCTCATTATATCACAATATTATACGATGAAGGCAGGCAGACCACTTAAAAGCCTATTGAAGAAAATGTTCAACCTCACTGGTAATTGGAGAGCTTCAAATTACAATAAGAGTGATGTTTTACACCCTTCAGATAGGCCAATGTTTAAAAAGAGTGAAAGTGCCAAATGTGGCAAGGATGTGGACAGATGGGAACTCACTGTGTAGTGGGAGCATAGATCGATCCACCGTGTTGAAGAGCATAGTGGCATTTTCTTATAAAGTTAAAACACGCACATGTGACCCAGCAATCCTACTCCCAGGTATATACTTAAGAGACTCTCCCATGTGGGCACAAGGAGGTGCACATGAGAATGGTCACTGCAGCATAGTAATAGCAAACAATCAGAAACAAATTAAGTGCCCATCTATAGGACATGGGGAAGTAAACTGTGCAATGTTCACACAACGGCATACTACAGGAGCCCTCAAGAAAATTAAGCTGGACTACATGTGTGAAAATGGTAGTATCGAGTTGAAAAAAGGAGGTTGTATAGGTATACTATGATAGCATTATACAAAGCTTTAAAAAATACACACCATGCACACATACATGTAGTAAAATGTGGAAACATGCATGGAAAAGATTCACAGATTCACACACACACCCCAACTTCAGAATAGTGGTTAGTTCGGAGCAGGGAGAGAGTCAGGGTGCCACGCAAAAGGGGTTTTTCTGTCTCTCTAATGTTTGATTTCTTGTTAACAGGAAAGTGATGGCAGTAACCCAGCTTTGATGCAGGACTCAAAGTTTATCAAACTCTGTTCTGACACAAAGTAGATCATCTTTCACTTAATTTCTAGGGTTAAATATTACATAAAATGTTAACTTTATCGAACACTTATATAGGGCTTGCTATGGGCCACACACTATTCTAATTCCTTTACAAATATTAATTTCCTCAGCAAGCAACCTATGAAAAACCTATGAGGTAGCTATTACAACTACAAAACCTCTTTTCCAAAACGCTCAGATCAGGTGTGTTTCACAATTCAGACATTGTTGTATTTTTGAAAAGTAAATCAGCGCATTATAGAATTCATTCCAATGGGCTGGGGCAGCAGTTAGCCATCAGGATGGTAATAGGTAAAATTGCCCAGGTGGGCCAGTTTACACCTGAACCAAGTGAATCTTGGCTTCCCTCTGGTTTTTTACAGCCAAATCATTTTTCAACCCTGAGAATAACCACAGGTTTAGCACTTGGGACAGAGAGCCAAGTGCTCCTGCACAAATCCAGGGATTTTAGGATTTTATTCCAAGTGAGCTAAATGTCCAGGTGCTAGAAGCAGCCTAGGGCTGCCCGGGTGAGAAGTTGTAAATGCCATTGTCAGCTAAAGGCAGGAAATATTAACAATAATATGCGCTCAGGGTGGAGTGGGAGGTGCTGGGGAGAGTTAGTCCTGGGCGCTGCAGTGAAAAGCCTAGAGTTCAGGACAAAGGTGTAGATTTACTGGACAAGCAGATCTTTAAACTGCTCTTCCTCGTGGCCAGCTAGGCTGAATTGAGCTTTGCATTAGCCTCTAATAGAGTGGGAAGTTGGGAAATGACGGGGTAGGCATGGATTTGACCAAAATGTGTCCTCGAGATGGTGTGGTAGGCCCCCCAAGCGTCCACATCCTAATCCTGGAACCTGTGAACATGTTCCTTTACATGGCAACGGGGGACTTTGCAGAGGTGATGAAGTTAAGGAGCTTGCGATGGGGGGAGGAGCCTGGATTCCAGGTGGGCCCGATGCAATCACAAGAGTCTTTATAAGAAGGAGGCAGGTGGGTGGGAGTCAGAGAAGCAGGGGTTGGAGCTATGAAAAGGAGGGGCTAAATGTGGAGGAAGGCTAGCAGCCTGCGGAAACTAGAAAAGTTAAGGGAACGGGTTCTCCTCTAGAGCTTCCAGAAGAAATGCAGCCCTGCCAACACCTTGATGTTAGCTCCACTTCAGACGTCTCTCCTCCAGAACTGTAAGAGGGTATATTTGTGTTGCTTTAAGTCACTAAGTTTGTGGTAATTTGTCACAGCAGCAACAGGAAACTAATAGACGGGAAACGTGTGAGGGATCGGTGATGAGTGTAACGATACAAGCTTGCTATGGGCCGAGCGCTTCACATACGTTACTTCATTTGATCCCAGTGCAACGCTCGCTCAATTTCTCACTTTCCAGACACAGAAATGAACTTAAGCACCTTGCCCAAAGGCAGCAAGCTAGTAAGCGTTATCAGGAACGATGATTGAACCCAGGTTTCAAGGCTCTCTGAGCATTTGCCTCTGTGCTAAACTTAACTTACCACCCTGATAGGGAAATAAGCCCCAGCTTTCTGGCTTGGGAGATTGGGGCAAATGTCGCCATGGACTGAGCCAGTGAATTCAAGAAGAGAAAAGGTGAAGAGGAGCTTTCCCTGTAGTTGCAGGTGTCAGAACCACAGTGGTCCAGTGGGCACTTAAGTACACACGTCTAGACCCAGGAAAGAAGTTTGGGCAAGAGGCAGAAATGGAGCAATTGTGGGTCTATTTGTGGTGGTAGATTCACGGGAGTAGAGTAAACCTTTTAGGGAGACCACAAAGGTTGAAAGAAAAGAGAGCTGACGGTAGAACTTTGAAAAAACCTGAAGGATAAGTAGGAAGAAAAGTAACTATAACAGAAACTGAGAAGCCTCAAAAACATTATGCTAAGTGAAAGAAGCCAGACACAAAAGGCCACCTACTGCATGATTCCATTTATATGAAATGTCCGGAATAGGCAACTCCACAGAGACCAAAGCGGATTGGTAGTCGCCAGGGGCTGGCTGGGGTTGAGTGGAGACGGGGAGTGACTGCGTACGGGTGCAGGGTCTCCTTTCAGAGGGATGAAAATGTTTTGAAACTAGATAGAGGTGGTGATTGCACGACACTGAACTAGATGACACTGTAAATGGTTTACTTTCAAATGGTTACTTTTATGTTATGTGAATATCTGCTCTTTGGAAAGAAAAGTGATTTAAAAAAGGAAAACACAAAGAGTCATGTGCAGAAATCAAGTATGTGTTGTGTAATATTTCTCAATTTTTATTTTTTGGCCAAAGAACTGTTGTTCCACAGCATAGTATTAGTATGTGCCGAGCATTAATACTCCCTGGGACACAGTTTGAGAAACACTTTCATTGAATGAGATCTCATTTTAACAAAGAGTGCAATGTAGGGTTCTGCCATAGCAGCCACCCATGGGCTTTCAATAAAAAGTGAACTCTCTCCGATGCATGAATCATTCTTTCACAATGAACATTTGTTAAACATCCACCATTTTCTAGGTCACTAGAAAGACAGAAAACAGATCAGAAATGGATATTACACCAAACGTAGTAAGAGAGTTTAAATATACGTAAGTGGTGGATAAAGGTAGCAGAGAGTTCGGGTAGGGAGAAAAGTGCAGCTAAGATGCTGCACGGACCGAGCGGAGGACAGGCCCGGGGGCCAGTGTGTGCAGGAGTTGAATCTGGACCCTGCTCCCTGGAACGAACAAGGTTGGCAACATGGAGATGGCACAGGCAAGCGCTCCAGGAAGAGAACAGCATGAGGCAGAAGACACAGTTGTGTGTCGGAAACTGAACGTAGGTCTGCCAGCCCATGGGGTTCTCGGGCCTGACTGCATGTTACGGTCATTTGGATCCCACCGCAGCCCAATTAAATTAGGATCGCTGGTAGTGGGGGCCCAGGTGTCACTGTGTTTGGTTCTGTTAAAGTTCCCCTGGTGACTCTATATAGCCAGAGTTGAGCCCACTAGGGCTAAATCGGCCATTCCCAACTATGGAGTGGGGACAGCTGCTACTTCTCAAACTGTATTCACGTGTAAGAATCTCCTGGGAAGCTCATTTAACACAGATTCCTGGGCCCTGCTGTCAGACTCCCATTCAGTAGGTCTGAGAAGAGGCCCATGAACTTGGATTTCTGTCAAGCTCTCAGGTGATGCTTCTGGTCTATGAATGCCACATTGTGTATTGCGGATGTAAGTGATTTGATGTGGTGATAAGAGAACATCAAAGAAAATTTGCAAATGGTTTTCTTTCTTGAAGTACATACAACCAAAGTGGATTAAAGCATTTGATTGGGAGACGCTGTGGTGGCCTTAGGATGGCTGTGCCAGGATTTACAAATACCCCACAGCTTATCACCCTCCGTATCCTGGACTTCATGATGGGGAGGAGGTCGTGAAGCCCTAGACTGGAGTCCTGGGTTCATGGAGCAGAGTGAAGGCACAGAAGTGTGGGCAAGGGTCTTCCCTGCTAAACTGTGGACTCTGTGAGCAACTGAAAGGTCTTTACAAAGGCCTGGACTGAGCAAAGCCATTTCTTAAGAATATGCTTGCGGGTATCTGCTAACGCAAATCTATGGGGCCTAACCTGGGGAAGCGGCAATGGAACTGGAGACAGAGACAGATGTGAGAGATGGGGCAGAGATGGCAACTCCATCCTTCCAGGTGCTCAAGCAACTCTTCTTTCATGCTTCCAACCAGTCCATCAGAAAGCCTGCTGGCTCTCCCTCCTCCTCCCATCCCCCTGCTGCCTCCCTGTCCACAGCACCACCATCTCTCACCTGGATTAGTTCAATATGTCCTAGCTACCCTTGCCCTCCTACAATCTATTCTCAACACAGCTCCTCCAGAGATGCTTCTAAGACATAAGCCAGATCAGGTCACTTTTCTGATCCCATCCCACTTGCAATAAGCAGCTCAAGTCCTTACAGTGGCCTATAGGCTTGGCAACATCTAGTCCCCTATTATCTTTCTGACATTGGTTTATTCTACTTGCCCATTCTGCTCCAGCCCTTTGATCTCCTAATTCTTGCTAGGACACTGCTACTCAAAATGTGGTCCCAGACCAGCAGCAGTAGCAGCAGCTGGGAGCTCATTGGAGATGTAGAGTGTTAGGCCCGCTCTGGACCAGCTGAATCACAGTCTGCATTTTATCAAGACTCTCAGGGGATTCCTGTACCCCTCAATGTGAGGAGTACTGATCCAGAGCAACCGGGCATGCTCCCAGCCCTGGGGTTTTGCACTCGCCATTTCTCTACCTGGATGGATTATCCTCTCGGTAGCCACATAAATCACTCCCTGCCTCCTTTACTCAAATGTCACTTTCTCATTATCTTAAGATGGCAAGGCCTCCACCAGCAGGTCACTCCTTAACCCCTCTGCTGCCTTTATTTCTCCCATAGTGCTTGTCACCAACTGAAAATAGTGGCCTCTATTGGTGGAGGTGGAATAAGGTGTGGAGAGATGGCTATGGGACTACCTTTTAGAGGCTGTTTTTGCAGGATTATTTGACTTTCATGTGCATATATATTTCTCACCTGTTTGAGATTAAAAACTGCCAGAGAATAAAGGCACATAGACCCCAAGCTAAGGACCCCTGATTCCAGCAGAAGCTGGAAAAAACCACAACACTATGCAACTGCTGCAGCCATAATGAGCCCAGGCATCAGGCGCCATGGAAACAGGAGGAAACAGCCTGGAGGCTCGGCAAGTGTCAGCGTTGGAGCTGACAAAATGGAATGCCCTTATCGGGTGAGCTATAGAAATAGAAGGAAGCGGCGCACACAGTTGGGAGGAGGTCTGAGGGAGCGCGGGCCTCATCAATGCCATGCGCAGAAACTTCCATTCCTCTTCCCAGGCGACAGGGTCGCACTTGAGGGTATGTGAGCCATGTGACTTGCTCTGGCCAATGACATGCAAGCAGAAGGTTGGACGCGCCTGTGTGCAGCTTTCGGTTTTCTTCCCCAGATGACGGACGTGAGGCTGCGTGAGCGAGGATAGGGAGCTCAGCCCCAGGTCCATGGCCAATGGACTTGTAGTGTGAGCAAGAAATAAACCTTTGCTGTTTGAAGCCACTGACATTTTAGAGTCATTCCCGCAGCCAACTTCAAGCTTCTCTTGAGTGCTGCAGGGAGGGACCATTGAAGTGAGAACATGGTTTTTGAAAGAGTCAGTAGGGATGAGGCTTGATAAACAGTCACAGCAGAGCCATCTCTTCCATGCAGGGGTCATAACTCAAATTTATCGAATGCCAGCTCTTGCTGAAGTGCTGCAAGTAGCCCACAGATATACTTTGTCTGGGTAAGATAGTATTTGTTTAAATGTTTAAACAGGGGAGATTGTGGGGGGAGAGGGTGTGTGCATGTAATTTATTGTCCTCTTAGCTATAGTCCCCGCTACACCTTATTACTTAACAAAAGCCTGGCCTGACTCATGTATGCACCTGGATAGCCCCTGAAGACACTTGGATTTGCATCCCTGGCCTGTCCATGCATCAAATCCACTGAGCGGGGTGGAACAGGCATTAGCATCCTCACCTAATAGACAAGAAAACAGAGGCCATGGAAGTCCAAGAGGTTTCAAAAATGACACAAATCGGTGTCAGGGCTGGGGCCGGCACCTGGGACTCCAAGTGTCTCTGTTCAGGGCAGGCTGGGGATGCCCCACTGCGGAGACAGCTGCCTTCTGCTACTACAGTCATCCTAGGAGGTTAATGCATTGATTGCATGCTCTATTGTCTAATCAGCCCACACACTGCTCGAGTTTATCACCGAGCAAATTCCCATTTATTTTTTAACAGGAAAATCCCGCTATCCCGAAATGCCTTGAACAAAACTCTGCAGACTCAACAAACAGCTTGCCTTTTAAATCCATAAGCTAAACACGAATCTCTTTGCATTCTTTCAGCCAAGCCATTGCAGCTTTTCCTTTTAGTCTGAACTTGTTTGTGATAAAGACAGCCAAGAAGAGGAAATTAAAGAAATGACTCCAACAAAGTACCTCCAAGATGTACTATTAAGTGCAAAAAGCAAAGTGCAGAAGAAAATAATAGAATAAGCCCATTTGTATAAATAGAAAACATCTGTTTACATGTGTATTTATATCTGTAAAAAATATCGCCAAGGATATGCATGAAACATTAGGGTATGTCTGGAGAGCAGCCTGGGGGTCAGGCATGAGAGGGTACCCATGCACTCTCCTCCACCTACATGACAAGTGGAAGTGCTCAAGAAGTCATAGTCCCTGGGACAGCCCTCAGTCAATGAATGGTGGGAATTGGTGGAGAAATACAGTAACTCCTTGACCTCTTAGGTGGGGTGATTCTGAGGTTCGTGCTCTGTACCGGTTCCCAGAGTTCCCTGGCACAGCGTGGCTCCGGTGGTCCCCAGAGCAGAGATGCTCAACAGCACGTCCTTTTTTGGCAGCCTGCCTTTTCTGACTCACTTTCCCACTCCCTTACTCTTCCAAACAAATGCCAAGTCCTATCTCAGTTCTGGTTTCTGGAGCAATAATGCTGTCCAGTAGAACTTTCTTCAAGGATGGAAATGTTCAGTGTCTGTACTGTCTGGTACGGTAGCCACTAGCCACATGTGGCATTTAAATTTAACTTAATTAAAATAAAAAGTGCCTTAGTCACACACACTAGCCATGTTTCGGGTGCTTAATAACCACATGGACAGCATATGATAGAGCCTTTCCATCATCACACAAGGTTCTATTGGACAGTACTGGTTTGCAGTTGGCATTGGAGGAAATGAGTATCAACCTGTACTGTATGCATCAAGAAGCAACTGGTTAGGCCGGGCGCTGTGGCTCACGCCTGTAATCCTAGCACTCTGGGAGGCCGAGGCAGGTGGATAGCTCAAGGTCAGGAGTTCGAGACCAGCCTGAGCAAGAGTGAGACTCAGCCTCTACTAAAAATAGAAACAAATTAATTGGCCAAGTAAAAATGTATAGAAAAAATTAGCTGGGCATGGTGGCGCATGCCTGTAGTCCCAGCTACTTGGGAGGCTGAGGCAGGAGGATCACTTGAGCCCAGGAGTTTGAGGTTGCTGTGAGCTAGGCTGATGCCATGGTACTCTACAGCCCGGGCAACAGAGTGAGACTCTGTCTCAAAAAAAAAAAAAAAAAAAAGCAACTGGTTAGACATGACACCAAAAACACAAGCAATGATATTTAAATTGGGCTTTTTCAAAATGAAAAACTTGTTCATCAAAAAACACTATGGACAAAGGACTGGGTTAGATGTTTTTCCAAAGAATATATACAAATGGCCAGCCAGCACATGAGAGGATCTGCAACATCATTAGTTATTAGGGAAATGCAAATAGGAACCACAATGAGCTAGCCCTTCAGGCACACTAAGATGGCTATAAAACAAGCAAAATGGAAAATAACAAGTGTTGGCAAGGATATGGAGAAGTTGGAACCCTTATATGTTGATGGTGGGAGTATAAAATTATACAGCTGCTATGGAAAACAGCATAGTATATAATAAGTTAAACGAGATACCACATGACCCAGCAATTCTCCTACGTGTGTACCCAAAAAAATTGAAAACAGGTATTCAAACCAAAACACTTACATGAACATTCATAGCAACACAATTCACATTAAGCAAAAGGTGGAAACAACCCAAATGTCCAACTGATGAATAAACAAAATGTGGTCTATCCATGCAATGGAATATTACTCAGCTATAAAAAAGAATGAAGTACTGATATATACTACAACATGAATAGACATAGAAAACATGCAAAGCAAAAAAAGACATGAAAGGCCACTTATATGATTTCATTTATATGATATATCCAGAATAGGTAAATCCATAGAGACAGAAGACAGATTAGTGGTTGTCAGGGGCCTGGGGGAGAGAGGAATGGCAATTAACTGCTTAATGGGAGTGCTGCTCCCTTTTAGGGTCATCAAAATGTTCTGAACTAGACAGCGGTGATAGTTATCCAACATTGTGAATTTACTAAATGTCACCAATGGTAAATTTCATGGAATATTAGCATTTTTTTAAAAAGGTATTTTTAAAGGGGGAAAGGATGTGATCTACCTCAGTGCATCTCTCTGACATGTGTGTGTGAAGCCTGATTCTGACTTAAGCATTCCCCTGAGTCTATTGCCTAAACCTGAATCCTTTCTGTTCTTAGCTAAGGGCAAGGTTGCCACTAGCCCCTAATGGCATCTTTGTGGAAATAAGACCACGGCACCCCTCCCTCCAATGGACACAGCCCTGTGTCAGTGCACGCTGGACCTCAGCAGTGCCACCCAACAGGGCCCACCCAACAACGCTGCACAAATCTGGCCTAAGGGCCAGGCTTTTGAAACTTAAAAGCCAGAAAGAGGCTCTTCGTTACTCTGTGTTCTGCATTTCAACCCTTCCCTTGGTACAAAGTGCAGACAGAATGGCAGGACTTGATTTTGTGAGTTGGCAGGAGGGCCAAAGGATAAAAGAAATATCAGGTCTTACCACATTAGTATTAATTGTCAAATAGCTCATATATTTTACTAAGGAAATCAGTGGTCCAATCTCCTCTGTTTATATATGATGGGAGAATAGCCTGGTTATGTGATTATGCCCATTATATGAAGAATATAGGTCTCTCTAGTTTGTTGAACTGTAGCACTACTGCCAAGAAGGATGAAATTCATGGGCACTTACAGTATCTGAATATTGTGTGATTCCATCTATATGAAATGTGCAGAATAGGCAAATCCATGGAGACAGAAAGTAGATTGGTGGTTGCCAGGGGCTGGGAGTGTTGAGGGGAAATGGGAAGTGAATAATAATGAGTATGGGCTTGCTTTCTTTGGAGTGGTGAAAATGTTCTAGAACCAATTGTGATGGTTGCACAACTCTGTTATATACTAAAAACCACTGAATTATACACTTTAGTGGGTGAACTGTATGGTATGTGAATTATATGTCAATAAAGCTATTATAAAAAATGCTAAGAAATACAAAGAAGATCTTACTACAGTGAGAAAGAAATTTTACATGAAACCCCTATACATATAATGTTCAAACATCTTTTTTTCCAAGTTTCTACTGAATACAGACAATAGCCTCCCAATCCTATATTAAGAGCTTTGCTCCTTGTGGGTAACCTTTAACTCTCAACCCGCTCTTACTCAGAGTGTGACAATTTGCATTGATTCAAGGAGTTCTATAACCTAGTTCTGCTTTTGTGTCGGGCATCATAGCACTGCGAACAATCCCTTCCATCTTGAACACTTTCCAACATTTACACTTTCTTTCCATGCCCTTTCTGTGAAACAGACATGACTTGTTAATCCTGCATTGACATCAGTGAATCTGCAGTCATCTTGCCTTAAGCTAGCGTGCCTCATTTTCCTGACATGGGTGTTCTCTTTCAGGAAAATCAGTAACTTCGGGGGACTCGAAACGCTGTCTGCTCTGGCCATGTTGCAAAGGTTAGTGTTCACCCCTGTGGACTCATCTCACAGCTCCCTTTCCTGCCTCTAGGAGAGGCAGGGGAACTTCTAGAACAGAAATAAATTAGGAATAAGGACACAGGCTAGCCAACAACTACCACATATCCCCATCATGATTTTGAAAAAGAAACATGTTAACATGAAAAGTCCCTGGGACATAATGGCAAGATAAAGGCAGAATGAAGGACAGCCCCTTAAAGAATACTATTTAAAAAATCAGTGCATTGCACAAATTTGTTTACATTTTAACAGAGCGCATTGAATACTTTCCTGTGGGTTGGCACCGGTCCTAAACACCAGCATTGGGGGACTGTGTATGGAGGACACATCCCAGGGAGCAATTTCTGGCTCATTGTGGTTATCCCCCAATATCTAAGCCCCTTCTTCCATAGTGGTACAAATCCTGATTTTTAGCTGGGCACATAGAGTTCATTTTTCAGCCCTGGTTGCTGCTAAGTGTGGCCACGTGACTACATTCTGGCCAATGAGGTGTGAGCAAAAGGGTCCCATGCCTGCTGCCAGGCACCTCCCTGAAGACAGCTGGTGTGTGGCCATTGCACAGTTTCCCAGTTCATCTCTTCCCTCTCCTGCTGCCCAGAATTCTGATGTAGTGGCCGGGGTCCTGACCTTCATCCTCGACTGTAGATAGGTCACCCCCTGGGGATGGTGGAGCAGCGAGATGAAAGGAGTCTCGGTCCTTGAGGACTTCGGGAAGCATAGCAGGTCTGGACTACTTCATTCTGACTGGGACATGAGAGAAATAAACCTCACCTTATCCTCAACTGCACCTAATCGTTTCTGATTCATGCAGCCACCAGCCATAGTGTGAGAAAGCCCCGTTCAGGAAAGGCGGGATCCGGGCTGTTCCAGACGGAGGACAGCCATGGCAAATTCCTCGCATTGTTGATCCCCAATTCCCATCCTCTGCCTACCCGAATCGCGTTTATAACATGCTTTGTCTGACTTTTCCGCTTCCCTACACGTAGTCAGTTTTCTATTTTCTGTTAGGGACATTTCATAAGATGTTTCAAGGGGTTTTTCTTTTTTTTTTTTTTTTTTAAGCACAGTAGAAATAGAAGTAGTTACCAAATAGAAACAACACAAGTAGCAGAGAATCTCATTATGCATGAATCTCATTATGCAGGAAGTAAAAAGCAAACGAGTATAAGAATCAAGTTTCTAAAAAGACACTATAAAAGACATTACTGTTCTCTCATCTATGGCTTCCTTCCGCTTTCCCTGGGGTAAATGGCACACCCTGTGTAAGTCTCTTTTTATGGTAGACATGCACATCTGTTATTTCTGTTTTAGAATATAGTGTGTGTCTCTAGGTCACAAAAGGCCATTGATGCCCAGTTATGAAGAGAGGAGTATTAATCCATCGTGAGCATTTTCCAGTACACAGCACTTTTTTGTCATGTTTCCAGAAAAACAGTTTTGTGAACTATTTGGAAAAGCAGATTTATGATACAACATTCTATACCCTGTATTTAGTCTTGATTCATATAAGGAAACGAAGTGTACTGAGCAAATATAGCCACAAGACACCCATTCCAAAAATTGGGCATTGGTTGAGTTTTTCATAGTAAATTGTTAGCTTATGTTAAGAGCCTAAGGAAGTCAGTCCATAGAAATAATAATTGTCGGTGGGGCTTAAGATCCTAATAAATTACAACTCTCTGATCCAGCAAGCTTTTTCTATAAAGAGCCAGATAATATTTTAGGCATTGTAACTGCTCAGCTCTCCCGTTGCAGTGTGAAAGCAGTCACAGACAATATGTAAACAAATGGGCATGGGCTGTGTTCCAACATAGCTTTATTTAGGTAGTAGGCTATCGGGCATGTGGGCCAGGCCATAGTGTGCTGACCCTTGTTCCAGAGGAATCCAAGATAAATCATTCCCTGTATTAGTTTTTTATAGCTGTGTAACAAATTACCACAAACTTAGCAGCTTAAAACAACGCAAAGGTATTATCTCCCAGTTTCCATGGGTCAGGAGTCTGGGCACTACATAACTGGGTTCTCTGTTCAGGATCTCACAAGACTGAAATAAAGCTGCCAGCTGGGCCACATTCTCATCTGAGGCTCGGAGTCCTCTTCCCGCCTCACATGGTTGTTGGCAGAATTTAACTCCTTGCAGTTGTAAGACTGAGGTGCCACTTTTCATGCTAGCTGTCAGCCAGGGACCATTTTCAGTTCCTAGAGACCACCCACTATTCCCTGCCACGTGGCTCTCTCCACAACAGTACAGTTTACTTCTTTAAGGCCAGCAGGAGAATTCTCTTTTTCAAGGGCTCACTTGATTGCTTCAGGCCCTCCTAGGATTACGTCCCTTTTGATTAACTCAAAGTCAACTGATTAGGGACCTTAATTACATCTGTACAGTTCCTTTACCTTTGAATTATAATGCAGCCTAATCACAGAGCTAATATGGAGTGAGATGAGAGTTAGAATCCTGACTCCATAGCTCATGTTCTTAACCATTTTTCATACTACCTCGCCTCTGAGATTTTACATTCTATTCTCCACATATCCAACACATGCCATCTAATTCAGATACTGTCACACTGCATAGCTTTCTTAACATTTAAAATCTGGCCAAGACATCCTTAAGCCTATTTTTAAAAAACACAATATTCACACAAAGAGGTTTGCAGATAAATCTTTTCTTTAATTAGAATTAATGGACTATGTCAAATGTAAGTGAAAACTCAAGACTCAGGTTGCAAAAAATGATATAACCAATATTGTCTTCATTGTAGCTGAAACAATGACTGTGAAAATTAATTTTAAAAGAGAAGAGGAAGGACCCATGTATTAATAGAGCACCTACTATGTGCTGTGCATTGCATCCGTTATTTCATTTGAGCCTGACATTAACTCTGAAAACCCTGTTACTAGTCCACTTTTGCAGATGAAACTAAGCTTAAAGAGTGGGAAAAGACTGCAAATTGTCACCTAATACCTACTCTCCCCTTCTTCATGACTAATAAAAGGCCAGATTTATTCAAAGTACCGATGTCATCAGCCAAAAGACCTCATTTCCCATCCTCCCTTGCAGTTAGTGTGATCATGAGACAAGTATTTGGCCAAAAAGAGCTGAGCAGAAGTGTGCGATACCTCTCCAGAGGCTGCTTAAAGAAAGATAAATCAATCAAGAGTTGCCTTTCTTTTCCCTTCTTCCTAACACTTTCCTGCTATTTGGAATTCTGGCATGATGGCTGGAGCTCCAGCTGCCACCTTGAGTCATGAGGCAGCCTGGAGATGGAAGCTACTTGCTAGGAGGATGGAGCAGGAAGGTACAAGGGGCTTACATCACTGATGATCATGGAGCTAGAGCTACCATACCAGCCCTGGAGTGCCCAACTCTAGAATTATCTTTTTGCAAGAGAGGAGAAAACTTCTATCACTTTTAAAACACTGTTCGGGTTTGCCTTATAGAGACCTTAATAACTGATGGAGATTGCTTAAATAACTTTCCCTAGGTCACCCAGTAATAAGAAAATGCATAGTGAAAACCCAACTCTCAGGCTACAGTGTGCCTGGGGCTGATCGTTTCTGTGTGTTTGTTGGAAAGTGGGGGTGTCACTTTAGTCAGAAGACGAAGATAACCTCATCTGACCTCATGGACTTCGATCGTGTCTATTTCTCAGGTTCTCTTTTAATTCCAGCTTCCTGCCTCTGCAAAGCTCCTTTTATTATTACCAACAAAAGATAATATGAATGGGGAATAAACTACTGTCCATAGTTGGACCTTAGTCCTCTACAATTAGAATCAATTTTTGAGTATAATTTAAACCTGTTTTGTGTTATAATAAATGTAACACGTGTACATTGTGCAAAATGAGAACCATAAAGGGACTATAAAATGAGAAGTACAGAAGTACAAACATAGACCCAAGTCCCACTAGCCAGAGGTAACATTATGAATATTTTCAGAAAGTTTTATGCACAGACAATAATAATATGTTAATACCCTATACTACGTGCATGGTTTGCATTGACTATGTCTTGTGTCTTGTATAACATAATCACATCTAAGCCCCCCGGTCGTGTATTGTATGGCTATAGAGTATACCACTGTATGGATGCAATACAGTCTCTTTAGCCAGTATTTCCTTATTATTGGACAATTAGGTTTTTATTTTCTAATGCAAACAATACTGCCATGTGTATCCTTGAACATGAATCTTTTTTCACTCTTTCGTCTCTGTAAAATAAATTCCTACAGGTGGAATTGCTATATCAAAAAGCATTCTAGCTTTGATTTTTTACAGATATTGCCAAAGTGCTCTGCAAAGAGATTGCTCACAATTGTACTACCCCCAATAGTGGATGAGAATGGCTGTGTCTCCCTCATGCCAGTATTAGCTATTAACAAACATTAGATCTTTGCCAATCTGAAATTGGGAAAAAAATGTATATTCTTTATATTTTAATTTGCATTTTTAAAATTATAAATGAAAGCCAGCATTTTGTCACTACTTATTGGTCATTAAGATTTCCTGTTCTGAGAACTGTTTATTCATGTCCTATCTCATATTCCTGTCGGGTTCTTTATCTTTTTCTTACTGATTTATAGGAGCTTCTTATAATTTTAGGAAATTAGTCCTAAGTCATATATGTTGCAAAATTTTCACTAGTATGTACTGTCTTTTGACTCTGTTTATGGTAATTTTCCCTACAGGAGCTTTTTTTATTTTTAGTGAAATTTATTCATCTTTTCCTTAGTTTTATGTCCTGCATAGAAAAACCGTCCCCATGATTACCAATTAATTCCTTCAAATTTTAGTCTTGGATTTTTTATGTGTTTTATTTTGTACATGTATTAATATATCTTTGGTCCATCTGGTGTAGGGGGAGATATAGAGATTTCATTTTGTTTTACTCCCAGTAACTAAACATGTATTGTGAAACTATTTATTGAGTAATCCATCCTTTCTTGTTTAGATCTGATATGTGGCTTGTATCATATTTTAAAGTATCATATGGATCATGGTCTATTTGTGTTCTATTCTTCTGTTCAATCTACTGGTGGTCCAGAAACCAAACTGTTGCTTTATAATGTATATTACTATTTGGCAAAGCTAATAACCACTCCTTAAGCATTAATCATTTTCCCCCAGGGCTCTCCTAGCCATTCTCACATGTTTATTGAAATGTGTAAATGTGGACTGAGCACCTGTGAAGTACTAAGCAGTGGGCTGAGCACTGGGGCTGCAGCTGTGAGCAGAACAGGGAAGACCCCTGCCCACAGAGTGCTTACAGTCCTGCTGCGAGAGACAGACAGAAACAAATCATTCCAATAGACACAGTGTCTGAGGGTGGTAAGTAATGTGGAGAAAGACCAAATAGAGCAAGAAAATAGCAAGTAGGAGGAGTACGGAACTGAGTAATCAGGGCAGGCCTCATTGAGAACTTGGCAGTTGAGGTGAAGGAGTAAGCTGCACCAATATCTGGGAGAAGGCCAGTGGGAGCAGCATGTGCAAAGGCCCTGAGGTAGGAGGCCACTGTGCCTGGAGCAAAATGAATGAGAGAGAGAGAAGATGAGGGCAGAGAAGTAACAGGGAGTGAAACAAGGAGGGCCTTGCAGACAAATATAAAAGATTCAGGCTGTTTCTCCTACCGAGGCGGGAAGCCATTATTGAGCAGAGGTGCATCGTGAGCTGATGAAAAATTCAGAAATTGATGCTGTAAGTATTTTAGTTGGGATCACGTTGAAATTTTACATTCACTATGGAAGGTTGATATCTTTATAATCCTGTGTCCTCCTATCCAAACATCAGGTATGTGGCAATATTATAAATGCACAAAATGACAAAGTGACCTACTTCTAGCAACATATTCTACAGATGCCATCACATATATGCAAAATAACTTATGGACAAGCACCATTTATGATGGCAAAAGATTGGAAATAACACAGACATCCACTGACATGGGACTAAGTAAATTCTGAGGTGTGCACATGACAGAACACTATGCCACTACAAAAAGAATAAGGAAAATTTTTATATGCTGATATGGAATGGTATCTTTGATAGACTAAGCGTTTGACAAGGTACAGAATGATGTATATGGTATACTACCATTTGGGTGAAAAAGGGAAAATATGTATTATATAGAGTTTGCTTTTGTATGGATAAACTATCTCCATAAAGACACGTAAGACACTGCTAACCTGCATTATCACTAGGGAAGGGAACTGAGGAGCTAGAAGACAGGGATACAAATGAAAATTTTCACTATATACCATTTTCTGCCTTTGGACTATAGAGCCATGTGGATATATTACCCATCCAAAAAACAAATAAATATAAATTTTAATGAAATAAAGTATGTCTTTATATCAGGGCCATTTTGGAAATCGATTTGACAGTGGCTCAAACAGAATCAGTAGAGACCTAAATCGTATAGCAAATATGAACTGTATGATGTATTTTTATATGTCCAGTTTTAATAAATGCACATTAAATACACAAACCAATAAATAGATAAATGTGAGGCTAAATACACAAATGTGCTCAATTCTCTGCCAAAATAAAGGTGTTTTGGAAAAGGACCAATGGCCCGAAAGACAATTTATACATTACCATAGTGCGAGGGAGCCAGGAAAGCTCAATCCTTGGCCTGCCAATTGCAGATTAAGGCCCGTGATGAAGAAGCAGGCTACGTAGCGCATTAAAAGCTGATGCACCCTGCAGATAAAAGAGAAAGGAATCCAGTAAGAGGGTTCAGCGAATGCGGGATGGATATCTGGGATGAGAGTGGGTGTACAGAGTGGTGAGGGAAGGCTCACTGACAGGCTGATATTTGGGGAAAGACACGAAGATGGGGAGGAAGGAGCCGTGACAGCATCTGAGAGAACAGCATTCTTCGCAGAGGGAACAGCCAGTGCAAAGGCCCTGAGGCAGGAGCATGCCTGGCCTATTCAGAGGACAGTAGGGAGGCCAGTGTGACTGGAGCAGATGAAGCGGGAGGGTGTAGGTGGTGAGGAGGGGTGGCAGATCCCACAGGGCTTTGTCAGCTTTCCTAAAGACGTGGCGAATAAGAGGGGAAACCACTGGAGAACACTGAGTAGAGAGGGGACATTCACTATTACATTTGAAGAACATCCTTCCTGCTGCTGTGTTGAGAACAGGCCATAGGAAACCGGGGGTAGCAGCAGAGACGCCAATGCTGGAATGACTCCCAGTTACTCCCTACTTGACTGCTCCCTGAAGCACATCCTTAGAGCTAGTGAAAGCAAATGTATGTGAAGAACATACATTTTGTTCACAAGCAAAGTCTTTAAAATGCAATTTTTGACCAGGTGCTATAACTCACACTGTAATCCCAGCACTTTGAGCGGCCAAGGCAGGAGGATAGCTTGAGGCCAGGAGTTCAGGACCAGCCTAGGCAACATAGCGAGATTCTGTCTCTACAAAAAATTTTAAAAATTAGCCAGGCATGGTTGTGCACATCTGTTGTCCCAGCTATCCAGGGAAGCTGAGGCAGAAGGATTCCTTGAGCCCAGGAGTTCCAGGTTGCAGTGAGCTATGATTGTGCCACTGCACTCCAGCCTGGGCAACAAAGCAAAACTCTGTCTCTTAAAAAAAAAAAAGCCATTTTTCCTAATTATAAAAATAATGCATACTCATAATAGATAATTTTAGAAAACAAGAAAAATATGGATGAGAAAGAACATTTACCAATAGAATGCCTTTACAAAACCAAAAAAATATGGATGAGAGAAAACATTTACTAATAGAATGCCTTCCAGATACAACTACCATTGACATTTTGGTGTATTTCCCTCTCATCATGTGCTTTTACACAGCTAGGTTCAAAATATGCATATATTTTGGTGTTGCACTCAATCTCTTAATCTAATAAGCATTTTATCACTAAAAGAATCGCTTATTCTAATGGAAATATAATATTGTATTTCATAACTTTATAAAATTTAACCTAACCAGTCCACTAAATTATTAGTCTTATAAGTTTTTTCCATTTTTTCACTGTTATAATATTAATAAATAATACCTCATTATTTATAAATAATGAAGATTTTTTTTGCATAAATTTTGCTCTGCATTTTAGATTTGTTTTCCTTAGGACAGATTCCAGAGATGGAATTAGCATATCAAATAGAGAACATATTTTAAGTTTTTGATACTATCAAATTGCTCTCCAAAAAGGTCATGCCTATATAAAGTCCCATAAGTTTACTAAAGTCATAAACAACTTTTAAGAAAAAAAATTCCCTTATTAGCATCATCCTCTTTCAAAAAAGATTTCTTTTTAAAATGAGAAAGTACCAGAATTTCACACATCATATGCACAGCAGGGAGGGTGAAAAATAAGATTCTGACTATGAACGAGTCATTAGAGTTTTTAGACCAAAGTTACAGTGAAATTATCCAGCTCAAGGAGTACATTTGAGACACAGTGCACGCTGGATATACTTTATAGGCATAGAAGTAGTCATTACTAAATATATGTGGTTGCTAAGATACGAAACTGGGGACTAAGAATTAAATTTAACACATTTTCTTCAAATTGAGTTATTCCAGGACTAGCCTTCTCTTCTTTTTAAATAGCATCATTTGGAGACATTTGTGACAAATTGGTGTTTGGCCAGAAGGAGAGAAATGTGCAGAATGAGGATGAGATAAGAAGTGGGAAGATGTGGGTTATAGAACAATTGATTACTTCCTAACTTTATGCCAGTTATTTGACCCTCTGAGTCAAGTAAAAGAGGAATAATATTGCCCGTCTCATCTCGTCTACCTCACAAAGCTTTTATGAAGATCGAGTATGCTAATACATGGCAAAGTGATATACGACCAAAGGATGTTATTACCATATTGAAGTCTCAGGCCCACTGCTTTGGATACTTGTATATAATGAGGTTCCTTAATTGCTCTGGCTGGGTTTCTCTTCCATTCAATTGTAGCAGATTCAACAATCTGCTTTGGGGAAAAGCCATTCAAAAGGGAAAGAATGGTAATGCAGGTCTTAATTCTGAGCCCCTAGTTAGACTGAAATTTCCTAATGAGCAAAAATCGTATCTCATTCACCCATGTGAATAAGTGTCCAAAACCCCCTGTTAAGACCAAACAGGATTATACACTCCTGCTTTGTGTTGTTTCTCAATGGCGCGTTATAGTTGAGGACAAGGAGGTGGCCTGTGGAGGAATTTCTTTCATGCCTCTGAGCCTACCCGACTCTGAGCTGCCAGGCAAGCTACTTCTCATCATTCATGTCTCAGGAAAGCTCTTTTGACTCCTTCCCTGACCCCATCAGTGCAGGCGCAGACCTCCGTGAGCGCCCAGTGCACCTGCTCACAACACCGTCTCACTGGCCACCACGAGGCTCTTGCCCCCAAACCTGCCTTCTGTCTCATTCTCTTTTGTACCTGCTGTGGTGCCCAGCGCAGGCTTAACATGTTGTCTGAATAAAGGAATGCGTGGGTTTTCAAGGGCCCAGGCTACAAAAGGAAGTAAATGCCCACCTGATGAAAATGAAGCCGTGGTGTATCTTGGTTCCTGAAACATAGCCATGAAACCTGCAGTCCCCAGTCCCTGGTCCCCAGTCTGTTAGGGACCGGGTCGCAGAGCTCCACTGACCACACATCCCCGCTGCGTGGTCTGTGGAAAAATTGTCTTCCATGAAACCAGCCCCTGGTGCCAAAAAGGTTGGGGACCACTGCCATAAATCAATCTCTCTGCATAGAACATGACTACATACGTAAATGTGTTTATGCTTACATATAGCCAGGATTCTCTTCATAACAAAATGTTGACAATGATAACAAGTTGAAGTTACTGAGGTCTGATACTAACCATGCTGAGGTCTTCTATTGAAATAGAATTGGAGTAGACTCGGAAGAGCAAAGGATTTTCAAATCTGGTCCTTCTAACTTTTGTACCAAAAATCTAATTCAGTGGCTCCGTTATCTGATGATTCTATATAGTAGTGGAAACGCTAATAAATACTGATGTCTGTGAACTACCCCCAGAGATTCAGATGTAATCAATCCGGGGTAGGACTGGGCGTCTGTACCTTTGAGAACAGTTCCCCAGAGGATTAGTAATGTGCAGCCAGGGCCGAGAACCATTGCTCTGAAGTGCCGGGGGTTGAGATGACTGATCTAACTAATTGAACCTCCAGGCTGAACACATCGGGCTTCCTGGACATCTGCACAAATTTCTGGTTTGCCCCCACACTCTCCCTTTCTCACTCCCTCACTCTCTCTCTCTTCTCTTTAGCACATAAATTGCTTTGGAATGACACTGCTGTTTTTCAGTTGTCAGATAAGAACCCAGATCTTGATGGTTCAAAGTCAAGCAACCTGGGATCTTTATGGCCCAGGACATAGTGGTATAAATCATGGACTATGAGAGAAAGAGATAACGCCATAGGCCCCCTTTCCTGCTCCAACTAGTGTTATGTGGGTGGCCTTCTTGGTGGGCATGCATGGGAGAAGCCCAGAGAGAACGCTGCTGTGCTGGGATTTGCAAAGCCTTTGTAAAGTTTCACTCTTGAATCAGCCATAGACCAGATGACATATCAACTGACTCCCATGTGATGGATGCCATGTGGCCAATAAGCATCCTACGACTCTCTGAACCAGGCAGTTCCTGCCTTTCTCTTTGGAAACACATGACTCTTAGGGTAGAGTGCAGGATGGACTGAGATGTGTCTCAGTATCAGTGACACAAAAGTGCTCTTTACGTAAGAGCATCCTTCACGAGGGAAGTGAATCATGGCCAACCCCTGACTGTAAGTTCTCAGAGGGATGGGTTCCTATTTCCCATAGTCTGGATCCCTCACTGCCTCTCACAGAGAGATGATCACCCAGCAGATGTTCAATGAGTATCTATAGAACAAATGTCCTCCAGCTCCTTGATATTTCAATAAACCACTGACACCCCATAATTTGCTTATTCCCAACATCAGAAATGGTTAACGTAGAGACACACAGGCCTGAGGTTTCTTCCAGTGGCCTTCTTAGAGCTGTAAGATATGAACCTCAAGGGCACAAGAGACAGGACTGAAATAACATGAGTGCCTCCCTGGTGCCCTGTCACCCTGGGCAGGGGACAGTGCTCTCTTGGGATGTATTGATGAACCAGGAGGTCACAGAAGGCTTAGGGCTGCAGGCTCCCTGGCAGCCACCTGGCCGGGTCCTGCCTCAGGATCCCTATACCAATCATCTCCTTGACAACCAGCATCTCAGCATGATTCTGATGCACATTACTTCTAAAGCCCTGGGTCTCTCTTTCAGAGAGCTGCATTATCCCGGGAGCTGATTCAACTGATGTTCCACTCAAATTTGATTGCTACAATCAGGGCCTCAACCATTACGAGGATGAAAGAAGTAAAAATCCAGGCAGACCATGATACTTTTCAGAAAACATCAAATAGCAATTGGCTATGTCTTTTATCTCAGTGTCCTGGTTCCTTTTTTTTTCCCCCTCTGTTATTTCTTTTGTAGTTTTTACATCATATAACCAAGATTTTTATGCTAAAAGAAAGGATTACAAGAGATTGCTGTTTCCACTGGCCATGAAAGCAGAGGAAGCTAGTAAAAGCCCCTAAGGCTTTTACTGGGAGGAAGCCCTATTTCTATTTTCACTGAAAGGTCCTCAAAGCAAGTTAATGAGGATTTCTCGGGGCCACGATGTTTTTCTCCTGCCCTCCGTAATGTGAGCCGATCCTCGTGCAGACACATGTCATGAAATTCCATGGAATAGATACATTTCATGGAGACTTTTGCTACAGCATCACTTCTTGTAAATTCTGGAACATACCATTCCCCCAACAGATAGAAGGACTTTTAATTCCACCAGACACCTGACTCCAAGGCTCGTGTGCCAGGGCTGAGCTGCGAGAGTGCCAGCAGAAGCCTTTTGACATCCACACTCATTTCTGAATCTGATATCGCACCAGCTTCAAATTCTTGTTGTAGCGTTAGATTTTGGTTTTAATCATGTGCCAGAAAGAAGCAAGCATTTTTACAGGGTAGGAGGCTGCAGAGTTTTAGGAAACTCTGCCATGATGAGTTTTAGGAAATCTGTCAGACAAAGCAATTCATTGTTGTCTCTCTGATGTTGAATTTAATTCTTAGATTTATAGAGTATTAAATTGGCCTACATGACAGACATTGCAGACATTGCTAATTGTGATAATTAAGGATGTGTCTTGAACATTCCTTCCTTATGAACAGGCATTCATATGCCTAAAAATCCTACCCCATGGGCAAGGGCAAGGGCGCTGGACAGGGAGTCAAGAGACCCAGGCTCTAGCCTTGACCTTGTCACGCCCCAGCTGTGCTATCTGGCGTAGACACTTTCCTGAACCCCCCTTTCTCTTTTGTTCTTTAAGCTTCTCTCAATCTGTTTCCTCATTGTAAAGTGGCATGTTGCGCTGCGTGATCTATTTCAAGTCCCTTCCAACATCTACAATGCTAAGTAGATACAAATTTCTCGAAACTCACTCAGCCAGATTTTTAAAAATGAGAGAAATGAGTAGAGAAAAAGAAGAAAAAGAAAACTTAAAAGAACCAAATAAGTCATTCAGGCCTTTTTTGCTTTTGCTAACGTTTTCGTTCTGTGACTAGCATTTTTTTTCCTCTTATGATAGTGGGAAGGATAGAAGATTTTAAAAAGAGGAAAAGAAAAGAAAAAGGCAGAAATAGAAAGCAGAGGCGCAGGAAGGGAAGAGGCAAGAGGAAGAGGCAACTAGCGCAGTGACAGAAGCTGCGGCCCCCGGGCCTGCTGCTCCCTCTTCTGCCAGCAGCCCCGAGAACCACGGCAAGGCACAGCCACACCCACGGTGCGAGCTCACCCGGCAGCATTTCCCACTCTTACAGGTCATGATATGCCTCACTTCAAATATTGACCGAATCCCTTCTCTGTATATGAGGAACGGCAGCCTCGGGCCCTTGGAACTTGCAGGCAGGTCGGGCAGACGGGATGTTCACAGAGACACAATCTCAGAAGACAGAGACTCCGGACCAAGGTTGAGCGGCAGGGACAGGAAGCAGGTGGCGTGGTCGTCAGGGAGCAAGGGGACCTGTGTGGTCTGAGTGAGGTCCGGGGAGAGGTGGAACTCGATTGAACTTAAGAATTGGGTGATAGGGGTGTGTGCAGGCAGGAAAGGAGGGAAAAGACCTTCTAGACCCATCCGTTCTTTCTCCTGCTGCTGCTCTGTCAAGTGGCAGGGGCCTCCCTACCTTTCTTCAGATACTCAGCTATCGTTTTAAATCAACCTGCATAGATGTGTCATTAGTGAAAGAGTCAGCACTTTTCTTTAGAAGGACCATTTATCCAAGAGATTAAACATTTTCTATTTCCTGTTAATGTGGGGCTAATTTCCTGAAAATTTTTATTATTTATGTTTTTCCATTAAGACCTTATTCTGCAGCAGATTTCAGCAGGCTCCTCTCATCCTCTCATTTGGGGTTTTACATTGTTGTTTGTAACATAATCCTACTAAAACGTGAGTGATTTATTGTCTCTTTTTACCATTCCCCCATCTTTGGACATCTATGTTTAGGTAGGGAAGCTGGGTGGCACAGAAGGGACAAAATAAACTGTCATTTTATTGTTGGTTCAGTTTCACTCACTGTAAGAATCACACCTTCAGAGTCAGGCAAACGAGTGATCTGACCTCTGCTCTGGGGGCCCATTTTTAAAAGATGCCTAATGTCTGGATTTAGCACACATACATGCACATACACATACACACACACACATCAGAAAACTATGGTTTAGAAAAAGACCAAAAACAAATTTCTAAGTGTTATAGCTTCATTTCTGTATAGACTAAAAATGGTGCACCAGTGAAGGCAACCCACAGAATGGGAGAAAATATTTACAAATCATGTATCTAATAAGAGACTTAGATCCAGGACATACAAATAACTCTTACAACTCAATAATAAGAGGACAACCCAACGAAAAATATGGACAAAGGATTCGATTAGACATTTCTTCAAAGAAGATATACAAATGACCAATAAACAATGAAAGATGTTCAATGCCATTAGCCATCAAGGAAACGCAAATCAAAATCACAATTGGATACCGCTTCACACCCGCTAGGATGGCCATAATGAGAAAGATAGACGATTACAAGTGTTGGTGAAGATGTGGAGAAAATGGAACCCTCATACACTGCAGGTGGGAATGCAAGTTGTGCAGCTGCTTTGGAAAATACTTTGGCAGTTTCTCAAAAAGCCAAGTACAGAGTTATCATACCATGCAGCAATTCTACCCCAAGGTATACATCCAAATGAAATGAAAACAGGGCCAGGGGCAGTGAGGCCTAGCTGTAGTCCCAGCTACTCAGGAGGCTGAGGAAGGAGGATCTCTTGAGCCCAGAAGTTTGAGTCCAGCCTGGGCAACATAGTGAGACTCTGTGCTTTTAAAAAAATTGAGTTGTTAATTTTCAACTGGCACGGTGGTACATGCCTGTAGTCCCAGTTACCTGGGAGGCTGAGGCAGGAGGTTCACTTGAGGCCAGGAGTTCGAGACCACTGTGTGCTATAATGGCACCTGTGAGTAGCCACTACACTCCAGCCTGGGCAACACACAAGACCTCATCACTTAAAAGGAAAAAAAAGGAAAGCAAAGAAAGAAATGAAAACCTATGTCCAACACACAAACTTGTACACAAATGTTCATAGCAGCATTATTCATAATAGCCAAAAACTGGAAACAACCCAAATGTCCATCAACCAATGAATGCATAACCAAAATGTGGTCTGTCCCTACAACGGAATATTATTCAGCCATAAAGAGAATGAAGTTGTGATACATGCTACAACATGGATGAACTTCAGCAACATTATGGTGAGTGAAAGAAGCCAGTCACAAATGACTGGCATGTGAAATGTCCAGAATAGGCAAATCTGTAGAGGCTGAGAGTAGACTAGTAGTTGCCTGGGGCAGGGATAGTGGGTGGTGGAGGCATTGGGGGATAATTGGAAGTGACTGATAATTGGCCCAGGGTTTCTTTTAGAGGTTATGAAAATGTTCTAAACTTGATTGTGGTGATGATGGTTGGTACTGAAAACTACTGAAATTGTACTTTTTTTTATCAATAAGAAGGTGCACCAGAAAAAAATCCCAAATATTTGTCCCACTTTTGCTTTCTGACAGGCGTGAAAAATGAAGGGACGGAAATCAAATGACAATGACACAACTGCTACTTTCTAATGCAATGCATCAAAACAATTAAAATTGGTGCCCATCTATTTCAAAGAACCAGTCCTTTTGGCATCGGTGGTCATAGGGCACATCCTCTAACCCACTTTGTTGTAGGGTAATGCTGATGACTAAGGACACCATCCCGGAAGACAAGAATTCCTGGTTGGGAGAGGGTCGTCTCTCAAGGCAATGTCAGCAGACATATCATAGGACTAGGGTCATTTTCATAGGCCAAGTTGTTCAGGAGGCAGGGATGAGGTATTATCACTCTGTCTTAGAATCTAGATGAAAAAGGTTAGATTTCTGTGCTCAGAAAACAAGTTCCCTGTTTACATACACACACACACACACACACACGTGCGCATGCACAATGTATCACTGATTTCTTAAAATGCTTGTATTTTGAGTGTTTTTACCAAGGACCCAGTAATTCCACTTTTGGAAATCCATTCTAAAGAAATAACCTTAAATTCAGAAAAAAGCTATGTGCACTAAGACATTTATCACAATATTGCCTACATTAGTGAAAAATGCCTAAAAATTGGGGAATGGTGAAATAAACCATTCTGCAATCATAAAGCCATTGAAGTAATGGTGGTAAAGCTATGGTTTTAAGACAAAGTTCATTGAGAAAGCATTTTAAAGGAATTTACAGTGTGATGTGGATGTACAACGTACCTATGTGGAAATATACATTATAAAAATAGTGGTTATGTTAGAGTCTTAGGAGAGCAGGCGGTATTTTGCTTTTTATTTTCCCCATTTTTTTATAATGAGATTATGATACTTTTAGCATAAAGTAATTAAAATGTTTTTAAATCATTTAAAGCATTAATTAAAATTGTGCTTTTTCCTTATAGAAAGTAATTATGGTTATGAAATACTGCCTGTACTTGCTGGTTGCCTGGAACAGCGCCTGTCAAACTTTAATGTGCTTAAGAATCACACAGCATCTTGCTAAAATGAGGGTCCTGGCTCAGCAGGTCTGGGGGGCCAGAGATTCCGCATTTCAAATGTGCTCCCAGGGCTGCTGCTGCTCCAGCTCCATGCACTAGGTCCATGTAGCACACTTTGAGGAGCAAAGCGCCTAAGAGTTTCTTGAGAGAAATTGTCTAAAAAACAAAACCAAACAAAAAAATATTGATTGAGGATTGTTAAAGTCAGGGAAAAGTCCCCATAAATCGATAGCATGGAGAGCCAGGGAGCCGAACTTCCCCCCAGGTTTTTAAACTGAAAGGCCAGTTTTTGTCCCTATTAAGTGATTTGAATTTCGTTCAGCTATCCCTGGAAGCTATCTCTGATTCCTTCCCTTGCTACAAATTGACCCTCAGCTGTTGGCTTTCAAAGGATAAAGCAATCAAAAGTCAGAAGACTTTTTCCAGAAATGTACAATACTTGCTCGCTCTTTCCCCAGGGCTTTCATTGTATAATGACTCACCTGGTCCTTCTCCCATCTGCCTAATGTACTGAAGAGCGGACATGCTTTTCTGCTGTACATCCCTTAGGTATAAAGTCTCATGGCCTTTGTATGCTGCTGCTGTGGTATTGCCGAACTGTTCAGATAGTGGGTGTATTAGTTTCCTGTTGCTGCTGTAACAAATTACCATAAACTTCGTGGCTTTCAGGTAACACAATTACATATTAACAAGGACCTTTTCAGGTACTGCCTATGGAAGCCTGAATACTGCCCACCCCTAATATGTCCATGTCCTAATCCCAGAGCCTGAGACTATGTTACCTTATAGGGCAAAGGAGACTTTGCAGATGAGATTAAGGATCTTGAGATGAGGAGATTACCCTAGATGATCTGGGTGGGCTCAATGTCATCACAAGGGTCTGTCAAGGAAAATGAAAATCTTAGGACCACTCCCCAATTCCTCATGCAATAGGAAAGGTCAAGCCTGGAGGCTGAGTCATGCAACACCCCCTACCAAACGAATAACTGTTACTAACATTATGTATCAGCTAGATTTGCCACAGAAAGATAAAAGGCCTCAGACATCTACAAGGACGGCCCCCACAGATCATTCATAATTCCTTGCTGGCCTCCCATAAACAAGGACATGCACATTGTAACTTTAGTACTACAGGCTAAGTCTAGCTCCTAAAACTAAAGTCTGTTCAATGCCACACTAATAATGTTGATTACAAGTTTATCTTCCCGGGTACAGAACAGAGACAAGACAAGATCAATCATTCTTCCACCTACCCAGGGACATCTACATAATTGATGCTTCCTTCACTCCCTTTTTCTCTTCTAACATTCACTTAATCTTATGTAAAATGTAGATTTCTTGGGCCTCACAAGAATGTAACCATTTTTCTCACTGCTCACTCCCCTCCTGCTTTTCTCTCTGTATGCCCTCTCCCCCTTAAATATTGAAGTTCCCAAATCTCTCTCTGGAAAAAAAAAACAGTCACAGATGTGTCTGTGGCTTGTGTTTTTCCTGGGCATGTCCTCATACTTTGGTTTAGTAAACCTCCATTGATTGAGATCTTTGCTTCAGTCACTTATTATGGGTTGTCAGGTCCTTATAAGAGGAAGGCAGGAAGAGATGGAGGAGAAAGCAATGCAACGTCAGAAGAGATCAGAGTGATGTGCTTTGATGATGGAGGAAGGGGCCACAAGCCAAGGAATACAGGCAGCCATGAGAAGCTGAAAAAGAGCAGGAAAGCATTCTTCCCTGGAGCCTGCAGAAGGAAGCAGCCCTGCTGACACCTTGACTTTATCTCAGTGAAACTGACTTCAGTCTACTGACCACCAGAACTGAAAGAGAATACATTTCTCTTGTTTTAAGCCACTAAGCTTGTGGTCATTTGTTACAGCAGCCGTAGGACGCTAACACGCAGCGTTAATCCCTGCCAACATTAGCAGCCTCAGAACTGCCCAGAGCCGGGGCGCACCTCCAGAGTGTCTGACTCAGAAGGTCCGGGATGGGGCTGTGAACCTGCATTTCTAACAAGCTCCCGGGTGATGCTGCTGCTGCTGGTTCCAGTCCACACTCTGAGTAGCAGTGACTCAAGAAACTTGGTAAAATCCAGATTCCCTGACAGATAAATGTTGATTCAGGAGGTGAAGAGCCTGCCTTTTCCCAAGCATGCCAAAGTGGCTGTCACTCACACTCAGAGGCACAATACTTAACCTGAGCAGCTCCAAGCACGGGAACACATTACCATAGGTGGGCCAGTGCCAGAGAGAGGCTTTGAGACTTCCTTGAACCCCCTAATTCATCACACAAAGGGATCACTCACTGTGCTTCTGAATCAGTTCACCCCGATGACCATCAGATAGGTCACCGTGGCCACTAGTGTGTACGCAGAGACATTTACAGACAGCATGGACTGCTGCTCCTCAGGACCAATGGACATGCGACATCATTTGGCCTCATTCTACCAAAAAGCAGAAAGGGCTGGGAAGGGTGGACCCAAGGCCACACTACTCCCTGGCTCTGTACAAGGAAGGAGCAGAGAGGGACACCCAGTAATGTCCAACGTTCGGCCAAGCCCGGTCAGCACGGAGAAAGGCATAAGGAAGGAAAACTGGGGCTGGTGGGAATCGGAGGAGGAAATGGAAGCCAGAAAAAAAAAAAAGAGGAGGTGGAGGAATAAGAAAAAGGAAATCAGAAAGAGACAGATTGAGAACAGTCAGTAATTATGAGTAAGATGTGAGAACAGCAAGGGAGACAGCTGCTGTGGGTCCGAGCCAAGGACGTGGCGGGGGTGGGAGAACGGGCTCTGAGCAGCCGGTGGCTTCTGTCGAAGCAAGCAGGTTTAGCCGCGACACTCATGCCCCTCCTGGGAGTCCCCTTTGTACACGCGTGGCTGTGCCTGCTACATCTCCTGCGGTGAGGAGCAATGAGCTACTCTGTGGTTTGAGCTCGGAAGGAGAAAAAGCTCTCCAAAGCAAACAAATGAGTGCTGGGTGTGGACTTCCATTCCTGGAGTAAGATGCTTTCTCTTGTGAGAAAACCGTCATAAAAATGAGACAACCAAAAAACCCTATTGAATGATACCAGAAGGGGAGAGCTGTCGATATTTGTATAAGTACCTATACATTAATACATATATATCTCCGCCTGTCTACACATATACATAAAGTAAAAGTTTGTAGGTCACTCTCCAGTTGGAGGGTGTTCTTGAGACGCGCGCACACACTCTAGCTCACTCCTTTCTCTTCTCTCCTCACACTCCGAATCAACAAGCAGAGCCTTCTGACGTAGCTAAGCGTCAGGAGAAAAAATAGGGTAGGATTTGTCCACAGTCACTTCTTCCAAGGCTGCCCTGACTGCTCAGTAACTGTGCTTACTGTTTATCGAGCAGTAAACTGTGCTTACTGTTTCTCAGAGTGAGGCTCTGCACTGCACCCTTTAAGTGCATTAATTCATTTCATTTTCTCCCGTTTTAGAGGGGAGAAAGGCTACTCAAACAGGTTGCATGAAGCCAGGGGCAGGGGTTTGAAGCCGCATGTGCCCAACTTCCAAGCCTGACTCTTCGCTGAATCACTGGGCTCGCTTCTCAGCTGAGCGTAATTTCTGGAGCAGATCAACCGCCACCCACCATCACCACTTGCCCTTCTTGCTAGGATTTGATAATTAACTTCCCCAGGGAGAGAGCTGGGCTCAAGTGGGCCAGCAGGCAGCGAGGTGAGACACGAAGCAACAAGCACCAGGAAGGGGGGTAGAACCGTCCCCAAAGGACCTGGCTCTGAAGGCAGACCCAAGACAGCAACCCTCCCCAGAGGAGGCACGGGAGCCTTGTGCGCAGCTGCTGCGAAGCCCATCTCTCCCCCAGAGGAGAAGGAGCCTGGTTTTCTAAGATGCTCAATCTGCTCTCACCACCCATACAAACTGCTTAGCAGAGTCAAAGCCAAATGCAGAGACTAATCCTACTTCAATAGCCTCACACCTACATATTTTTTCCTGGCCCTTCGCTGCGGCACAAAGTTGTACACACTCAAAGGTCAATTAGCAAATCAGCTTCCTAAATGCCACTTCCTGTGATATGTTTAAATCACAAAATCACTGTTTTCGAATGTACGCATGGCAGGGAAACACAGGAAACTGGGAGGGATAATGGGTGTGCTATTCAGTGGGGAAAACTAATGCAGTGCTTTATCATTGCTCCAGAATCAGTCATTTCACAGCACAAAGAAAAAAATTAACTGGGATAAAATTCCCTTTTGGGGGTGTAATTATGACTATTCTAAAGCAATCATTATTCATTTTGCGTATTGGGAAATTGCTCCCAAAATATGACCTGTTTGGAGATAGAAAGCTACTTCAGTGCAATTCTCCTAAAGGATTTTGATTCTTTGTCTCAAAGTCAATTGCATTTTAAGAAATCAAAGGAAATATAACGGTTTTTACAATTAGAATTAAGTTTTTTGATTGCCTTTTAAAAAAAAAGGACATTATGTAGGTTGACTGATTGGCTGACATCTTATCCTTGTGTGTGCTATGCTTTTATTTGTGACCCACAAAACACAAAGGATATTTTTAAACTTGTGACTAGACAAAGGAGTGACAAAGAAAATGGATAGAAGTATAGTTGGGGGCAGATCAGATGGCAAAGAGAAGGCAGACCTGTCTACCTCCTAGTTTGCTTCTGCCTTGGACAAGGAGCAAAAAATGGAAAGAACAAAATGGAAAGTGGATACCATTATGGAAGGGGGGAATGAGGTTAAATTGAATCTGGGAAAGAGAAAAATACTGTGTAGCTACTATTTAAATCCTCATGCCCACCCTGCAAGGAGGCTGTTGTCTTCAGTTTACAGATGGAGAAACTGAGGCTCAGCTCATAAAGGCCTGAGGTGAGGTTTGATCCCAGTTCTGTCTATTTCTATTTACTTATTCAGTAAATACTCAGTGAGGGACTGAGGACACAGAGAGGAACAGGGAAGAGAGTCCAGCTGGTCCTGTGGGCATCTCCAGGCAAGCTGGGAATGAACACTCAGCTATTATCTGAATGTTTGTGACCCCCAGATTCACGTGTTCAAATCCTAATCCCCATGGTGATGGTATTGGGAGACTTTTGGGGTGATATTAGGAGGCCTTTGGGAGGTGCTTAGGTCATGATGGCAGAGTCCTCCTGAATTAGACTAGTGCTCTTGTAAAGGAGACCCCTCGCCCCTTCCACCACGTGAGGACACAGCAAGAAGGCACCGTCTATGACCGGGAAATAGCCCTCATCAGATGCTGGATCTGCTGGCATCGTGATTTTGGATTTCCCAAAGTCTCCATCTTGAATAAATGGAGTGAAACAGTGATTCGACTGATTGTGGCAATAGCAACAAAAATAGTAAGCCTGGAAGCAGGGCTTTACCTTAAACCATGTGTTTTTAAACATTCTCTTGTGAACTTCCACAAAGGTAGCATGGGCCAATGGTATTCTTGTCTGCCTCCCAAGGATGGGGAAACAGGTTGAAAGGGGTTAGGTAACTTGCCCAAAAGAAAACAGCAGGTCACCTAGTCAGTGCGCCATACTTCTAAGAGAATGCTTAATGATATTGGTAGGTGGGAAGGGAAATTGACATGGAGTAAGACTGTGACTCCAGAGTCTTCTAACCATGGCTAAGACACTACCTGCTCAGAATTTCAATTTTCTCTTCTGCAAAGTTTTGATAATGCTTTTCCTGCCAACCCCTATGTCATGAATCCATTGGGGAAACATTCGATGTTGCATAGAGTACATCTACAAATGTATGGTAGATTTACCACATGAGTAAGGTGTCTGAGCATATTTTAAAAGAAAGAGATGGTCACGGGGAACCAGAATATGTTAGGTCACAGCAGTTTGCTCCTGGCCCCCAACTTCATTGCTTTCCTGGATAAAGTTTCTAGATGGGAGAATAGGGTCATGCTTGATATCCTGTCTGGACTTTGGGAAGTGTTGAAGCTAAGGGATGGCCATTCACAGGAGAGGAGAGTCCTGAAACCATATTGTATGGCCTCATCAGAGTAGCAGAAACTGTCACACCACAGGTGTGCCTTGACCTTGGTTGCAATATCGTCCAAGAGCTGGTTCCTTCTCCACGAGACAGTTTCTGGGCATTGAAATATGCAGTGGGTTGCATAATTATGACATCTGTTCCTCTTTCTGGGGTTTAAATGGGCCTTGCTCACCATGCATTTTGGAAATCACCCTGTTAGCAGGTGCCCGTCCCAGCTGAACAGCTGAATAAACCCAGGACTTTGTGTGTGCTAAACAGACGGTGGCCTTTTTCCACAACAGAAGTTGTTATTTCCTTGTGGACAACATACAGAAGTGTGTGCTGAGTGTCAGCACAATCAAGGATTACCCAGCTGGTTGAAAACAATCGTGCTCAAAGAATGATGATCAATGAATTGAGGTCACCCTGAAGGAAGAAAGATCGTCAGGATCAATATTTTTATCCACAAGATGGATGAATATTTAGGAGTGTTTTCCAAGAGTAAGGAGGGTAGCTAATGTGTTAGGTAGAAGAATCAAGACACAGAATGATATTTAGAAGGTATCATGATATTTTTATAAGAACAAAAATTTTAAATATCTTTATGTTGAAAATTACATAAATTCAAAGGGAGATATGCATTCATTTTCTAAGACTTGATCGTCTGATACATTCTGTGCACAGAGATTACAGTGGTGATCAAAACAAACAAGGTTCCTGCCCATGTGGAGCATTCAATCTACTGGGTGAGGCTGACAATAAAGAAATAAGCATTGCTGGGCATGGTGGCTCATGCCTATAATCCCTGCACTTTGGGAGGCCAAGGCAGGAGGATCGCCTGAAGCCAGGAACTCAAGACCAGCCTGGGCAACATAGCAAGACCCCATCTATACAAAAAAATAATTTAAAAAAATTAGCCGGGCATGGTGGCATGCACCTGTAGTCCCAGCTACTCAGGAGACCGAGGCATGAGGATCACTTGAGCCTAGGAGTTCAAGGTTACAGTGAGCTATAATCACACCACTGCACTCTAGCCTGGGCAACAGACTGAGACCCTGTTTCTAAAAAAATAAAATAAAAAAAGAAGAAATAAACATAGTTATGACAAGATCATTCTAGGTAGTAACAAAGAAAACTGAGAGATTGCATCCAGGGAGGTAGAAGGAAAACCAGTGGGAAAATGTGTGGGTTCAGAGAAGCCAAGATAAGAACTTATTTCTAGAAGGATGGAGGCGTGCACTGCAAGAGTACCATCTTATCACATGGTGATCATTTGTGTCCTGAACAAGAGCAGTCTCAGTGGAATGATGGGGACACAGACTCATCGGAGTGGGCTCCGGAGAGTTGGCCGTGAGAAAAGTGCAGGCAAAATGTGCAAAACTTTTCTGAAGAGGTTTTGCTGGGAAAGGGAACAGGAAAATGAGGCAGTGGCTAGACCGGGTGTGTCAACCGGTGGGAATGACCAATTAAAAGAGAGATATTGATGCAGGAGAGACAAAAACTATTCTTGTAGGAGCAGGGTCCTGGGAAGGAGGAGATAGGACATGAATTTAGAGAACTTTATGTTCAAAAGACTTTCAGACTTTAGACAGCCACAAGTTCATAGGTTCCTCAAAACATTTTTCGTTCATTAATTGGCACATTTTAATTTTACTCCCACTATAGTCACAGCCCAATGGAGGAGAAAAATAAACATTTTGTATTCACATAATCCAAAGTGAAATTGCAGTTGGAGAAGGTTCTAGGAAGGGGTGGTATTTGGTGCAATGAGACTCAATTGTGTCATTTGACCAGTGGGAAGGTCAGACGGGGCTTCCGCGTGGAGGAGCGATGCTCAGGCTGAGAACCTAACCATGGGCGCGATCTAGCCAGGCAAAGAGGCGGTGGGAATGGCACGTGCGAAGGCCCCGCACTGAGGTCCCACGCAGACAGCAGTGAGGCTGGAGCAGGAAGAATGGGGCATGCGGTGGAAGGGCAGGGAGGCCATGGCAAGGAGCTCTTAACAAACAAATTACTAGAATCACCACACCCACCAGGATGGCTGTGATTAAAAAGATGGAAAATGACAAGTGTGGGCAAGGATGTGGAGAAATCTGAGACCTCATACACTTGTGGTGGGAATGTAAGATGGGACAGCCACTGTGGAAGATACTATTGCAGTTCCTCAGAAAGGTAAACATGATCCAACAATTCCACTTCTAGGTATATACCCAGATGAAGTGAAAGGACGGACTGGAACAGATATTTGTACACCAATGCTCATAGCAGCGTTATTCACAATAGCAACCCAAATGTCTAAAGGATGAATGAATAAACAAGATGTGGTCCACCCATACAGTGGTATATTATTCAGCCATAAACGTGGAATGAAGAGCTGATACATGATGCTACAACATTATCCTAAGTGAAAGAAGCCAGTACACAAAGGTCCCATATTGTATGATTCCATTTATATGAAAATCCAAAGAGGAAAATCCAGAGAGACAGAAAGCGAATTAGTGGTTGCCGGGACCTGGGGTGGAGGGGGAGGGATGGGGAGAGATTACTTAATGGGTATGGGGTTTCCCTTTGGGCTGATGAAAATGTTTTGGAACGAGGTATTAATGATGTTTCCACCATGTTGCGAATGTACTAAGTGCCACTGAATTCTACATTTTTGATTATAAAATGGCTAATTTTATATTGTGTGACCTTTACCTCAATAAAACAACAACAGCATAAAAACGTTACCGGAGTGTTTCCAACTCACTGGAAGAAAGAGTTTCAACCTAACCAACTGGAGAGTTATATCTTATTTAGAACCCCCTACTTGAAGAGGAACTTTGGGAAATTAGAGAACGTTCACCATGGCACAACCACAGTGAGAGATTTTTTAAACTTTCACAAATGTTTTCAAAAATCATAAAAACATTGATTTTTATAGCAAAGGTGCTAGACCTGGCATGGAATAAAAGGAGCCTCCCTCGGGGATAGGAGATGGAGGCTGAGAAACACAATAGCTTGGGATGGAAACCATTTTACAATCACAGTTGTTGAGACAGAATAGGGGTGAGCCCCCTGTCACGAAAAGTATTCAAATATACGTAAACGACCAATAGGCATGAACAGGACACAAGGGATTACTGAATGTGGAGGATTGGACTGGATGACTTATCAAGCTCCCTTTAACTCAGAGATGCTATGACACATTTTCAAGAATGACTTGGGAGAGAAGATAGCAAAATTCTAGCCCAAAGCAACATTATTTTTTTCAAGATGCTACCAAATTCATTGTTACTAGGCAATTGGGAAGTGTGGGAGGAGTAAAAGAAATCATTGTCAGCTAATACAAATGATGGGCTACTTAAGTACTTTTTGAGCTTTGTGCATGGTTTAATTTTAAATTTTATCTGCAAACACAAGGACATGCTGTCAAATTAGCTATATTGTTTGGCATTCGTTGTAAGCTCCTGATGTACCACTGTGAGCTCTGATCCAGATTCGTGTATGTGAGTAAGTGAGCCACAGTCTAAAAGCATAGAGTGTCCCGAGAATGAGGACACAAGCATTAGAGCGGATGTAGCCCAGACTTCTGGATTGAAATACTCAGTACAGACCAAAGAAAAATCACTTGCCAATTGCTCTGATTAATGGAAAACAGCATGAAATGACGTGTGTTTCGAAGGCAGAATCAGCTTTTAGCCAGCTTTGAAATCTTAGATTCGGATAGAACTGAGCTCAAATCTAAATCTAGGTTTGCTACGTACTCAGTGTGTGACCTAGGACACACGACCTAATATCTCCAGGACTCGGTTTCCTCATTAAAGGAAGCAAGAGTTAAAGTCCGGACACCTTAAAGTAACAAGGAGAGTGTACAAGGGAACCTAGGGTCCTCACCTGGTGTTCAGGAAGGTCCTCAGCAGAAAGCTGGGGGCAAAGAGAGCCAGGACACCTCCCTCTGTCACTTGCATGAAGGTCCTGTTTCCTTCCATCCCGGAGGACAATTAGCCCCTTACACACCTTGCAGGCAGAAATTGTGTTTTCTCCTCTTCCATCCCCAAGCTGAACTTGGTAAAATCTAGGAGGAGGCAAAGTTGATCATCTTGAGGGTGCTTTCTTTATCTCAGCTTCCTCCCCAAGGTCTGGCCGGTCTTTCTCGAAGGTCTTCCCAGCTGCCACCAGCCTCCTAGGGTTCTATGTGTTACACTGTGTGTCCCATCTCTCCTTGTTCCCTTAAACTTGCCTCCTCTCAGGAAGGCTGATCACACGTAGGAATTTAGAAAGCCATCCAAATTCACACTCGATGTGTGACTAATCTTTAGTCTTTGGGGGCATTCGCAGTCTTAAAATGTATGCATTTAAACTCAAATGATTTTTTTTAAGTTAGATGACGAACTGTCCAACAGCATGGGAAAGTTATTTTTGTTAATTTCCTGTTGCTTCTTGCTACTTCGGGCTACTTTCTACTCGCTTACAACTCAAGGCCACCTGACCTCCACCCCTCACCAATAAGGATACAAACAAACACAACGCTATATGATAGGAATACAGAAATCGGCAATTTCCTTCCGCCCTCTGGAGCAGATGCAGAGACAAGTGAGGGGGTTCCCTGCCTAAAAGAATGAGGCAAACTTTTGGACCAGGCACTTCCATCCCTTTCTGAACTGCAAAAGCTTGGAATGCCCTCGTCCTAAAGCTGCTTTCTGGCTACCCCAGGGACCCCTCAGGCTCCCCAGGGTAAAAAGAAGGAATAATGATGATAACATCCCCAACAAGATCCACATCAACAGCTACCATTTGTTGACACCTAAATGATAATCGCTTTATTATGTCCTTCAAGCCATACAACAACAATATGAGGTAGGGACTAGATTATACCCATTTTACAGGTGGGTATGTCTGGAAATAAGGTCTCAGGAGCCCAGAAGGAATAGAACTAAACACCCAATGGACACAGGTGCTTTATTTAAAATATATATGTATATATTTATGAAACACATACATACAGTAACAATTAAATATTAATAGAATAGCAGGGCTAATGATGAAAAACAAGAGTCTTCTAGCCCTCCTCTCCCAACCAGTGGCCTCACTCCCAGAGGCAACCTCTTTTCACTATTTCTTGTTTTGGTTCTTCCGGAGGTGAGTTCCATGGCCTAGACTTGTGGAGGTGAGGCATTCTGGATATTGGCATGAGTATTTTTGGTTGTCTCCCAAAGTGCTAGGATTATAGGCATGAGCCACCACATCTGGCCACAAATGTTTGTTTATAAACGACATTGGACCCAATGGGGTTGGGAACAATGACTCTCAATAACATGCTTACTCTTTTCTTTCTTGACTTAGCAACTTTAGATAGTATCTACTGACTCCTTGACATAAAAGATGAGGATTTATGTCACTTACAGTATCCCTCCTTCCAAATCTCTATTTCTCTCTCCATCAAATTTTGACAGTATCTTCTGAGCCCCACTTTGAGATGTTGAAGACATTGGTGATGTTGCTTTTTAATTTTTTCATGTACCTTAATTTTTTCAGGCAGTTTTATGTTCACAGCAAAATTGAGCAGCGAATAGAGAGCACCCATATACCCCCTGCCCTCACACACACAGCCTCTCCACTATCAACCTCCCGCACCAGAGGGGGACATTTGTTACAATAAGTGAACCTACCTTGACACATACTTATCACCTAGAGTGTACAGTTGACATCAGTGTTCACTCTTGATATTGTGAATTCTGTGGGTTTTGACAAATCATACAGAGTATTTCCACTACCCTAAAATTCCTGTAAGTGCTGCCTGTTCGTCTCGCCCTTCCCCTTAACCTCTGGCAACCACTGATTGTGGTACTGCTTTGTCATTCATATTCTCCCACGCCCGCTTGGTGCCAGCTATGCCTTAACATCGTCAGGGTTTGCTAACATTTTTGGTTAGTTGTGCAAACAGAGCTAAGTCTTTTTTTTTTCCCTTTGTCCGTTAATGATCATAAACATTGTGACCCAGTTTATGGACTTCCCATTAGTTTGAGAAAGCAGCCGTCTTTCTGAGATAGTAGTGGGGCTAGAAAGGCTAGAAACTGTGCCTAATGTGCCGAGAATGAAACTGGAGTAAGCAAGAGGCAGAGAGATTTTTAAGAATCAAACATCAAGCCAGGCTTCTGCCCATAAGGAGACTGCCCTGGAGAGACAAGACCCATGATGAGTGCTTATGAAACTGGAAGAAATGAGGCACACGGGATTAAATGTCCCCCAAAAGACTATAGTTAATAACTGTATTGTGTACTTGAAAATTGCTAAGAGAGAGGTCTTAAATGTATTCTCCACACACACAAAAATGATAACTAGGTGAGGTGATAGTTATAATTAACTTGATTGTGATAATCATTTTAAAATGTATACACATATCAAAACGTTACATTATACATAAATGTGTACAATTTTGATTTATCAATTATATCTCAACAAAGCTGGGAAAGACAAAGATCAGAACAGACAAAGTGCATCCTTATGGTTTATAATTATTTTGTACTCCTAGATGAGGCGTTTAGTCAAATCCCGAATTTTAAAGAATCAGTTGGAAACATGATTTTATTTATAGTTTAAATCAAATTATTAGGAGACCATATTCTTATGTATGGTTTTGGCACACACACACACAAAATTATTAGGAGACTATGTCTACTGTGGAGTAAAGTACAACTATATATTTTTTTCCTGATTATGAAAGTAATTCCTGCTCATTGTAGAAGTCTGGGAAAACACGAAAGAATATAAAAATAAAACTAAAAACTGCATTAATCCCACATTCCAGAGATAATATTTTGGTAGATGTTAATATACTGATATATCAGAAGGGTTGGGTCACTGCTATAACAAATAAGCCCCCAAATACATAATGGCTCAAACGTAACAGCAGTTTATTTCGGGGTCGCAAATGTGTCCAAATCAGTTCCAAGATGTCAGTGTGTGGAGGAAGAAGGCGTCTCTGCTCCACAAAGCCATTTGCTGACCCAGGCTGACAGAGTCAAGTCCATCATCAACAGGTGGCTTCCAAAGCCACCCTGGTTGGCAACATCGCATTCCAGCTGGGAGAAGAGGACAGCACGGAGAAGCACACAAGTTGGAAGCTTTGCTGGTAAGGCCTGGATGTGGTGAGCAACACTTCTGACCTCACTGGTTAGAAGTCAATCATGTAGCTCCACTAACTGTTACGGAGCCTGGGAAATGGGGTCTGGTCGTGTGGCCAGATAGAAGAAATGTTTCTTGAAAAAGTAATGGTCTCTACCACAGTGTATTTTCTTTCAGTCTTTTCCAATACATATAAATATATATACTAATATGACCGGGATTATATTGTATATTCAGCTTTTTATTTGGCTTCAAAAAGAAACAAAAATCTCTGGGCATTTTCCCGCACAATTCTTTGCAAACAAGGCTGCGTGATATCTGATTATAGAGATCAGGATTTCTCACCGTCAGCACCATTGACATATGGGGCCAGATCTCTCTTTGTTGAGGGATCGAGGGGCTGTCCTGTGCATTGCAGGATGTTCAGCAGCATCCCTGGCCTCTACCCACTAGATGCCAGTAGCACCCCACCCCCTCCCCAGTTGTGACCACCAGAACTCTCTGCAGACATTGCTAAATATCTCCTGGGGGGTAAAATCGCCCCCAGTTGAGAACCACTGAGCTAGATTAACAATAATTTATGTAACTACTTCCCTTCTGTTGAGCAATTGTTGCTTGCTTTTCTGCTTTTGTTTTGTTGTTTTGTTTGCTATTACATCTCACTCTGTAATAAACATCCTTCCACATTAATTTTGACTGAAACAGTCGTTATTTACTTAGGAGAGAGTCCTAAGAGGGATTATTGGGTCAGAGGCTATGAATATTTTTAAGTCTCATAATATATACTGCCAAATGGCTTTCCAGAAAGGCTCAACCAATTTACCTACCTGCAGTGTAGGTTTGCTTTAAGTTTTAAAGATTTTGGTTACTTAATATAAGAAAAGTAGTTTATTATAAGATAGCATCTCTCTGAATAATAGTGAAATTGAACATGCTTACTAGCCATCTTCTGCACCCTGTCTGTAGTAGCCTTCGATCATTTCCCAACTGCTGTTTTGTTTTCCTTAAGGGTTTCAGAGACAATTGCTTGTTGAAATCAATCTATGACACTTCCAAAGTGAGGAAATTTTTCTATTAAAATGTGGCTTTCCTTCGACATTGTGTACACAATTGTTAAAACTCGGTTTTTATCACAGCATCCGTGGTGACTAGCTCCAATATTTGGACAGCTGTTCTTCCTTTTTCTTCGGTTAAAAAAAGAAATCCAAGACTTCTAGGGAATGACGGAAAGTGGACCAAAGAGTTTATTTTCATCTCAGTGCACAAAATCTTAGAGATCTTGGTTCCAGAGTAGCTCGTTGAGGTTATATCTTGCCAAAATACTATTTCAGATTGTCCCGCACGAGTTCCATTCTGTTGTTTTCACTGTCTCCTAGGAGTCTCCCAGGATGTAGGAACCAACGAAACTTGCCCTTCCCTCAACCAGGACTTAGCATGAATTTCTCATTGCCCTCACCCAGGCCACCTTTGTCTTTCTGTCCCTTGCAAACAGCCTCAGTTGTTGTCATCTGCAGTTGGATTCCTACATACACGTGTACTCAGGAATCATTCAAATGGATTACTTTCCCATAACAGGAGGACAAAAAGTTAAACCTATGAGCTCCCTGCTGTTATGTTACTGCATGAAGATTGGTTAGGAATGACTATTCCCGTGGGATTGTGAAAATGAGCCAGTGATCCGCCTAGCACAAATCTGTCCTTTTATGTAAAATATTAGTAGGCTTTCTAGAGCTCTGCCTTGATAAAATCTTTCGTAATCCAATAAATTTCAATAGATGAAATGTTTTCCTCCTCCACCCTTTCTCAGTCCTAAAGCCTCTCTCTTCTGGCTTAAATGTCCCTTAAATGTACTATCTATTGTTACTGTTTATGTAACCCTCTGTTCAAGTAACGTGATGTGTTTTCAAAACAATGAAGGAACACAACGTAAAATATCGGGGGAATACTGGGCTTAGAAATGTCACAAAAAGCATTAGTCCTACAAGAACTGCAAGGGTCGCGTGGCGTTTTTTATTATAACACCTTTGGAGACAGGAAAATTCTTCTCTAAGAAGACAGAGGAATTTAAGCCCCGGATACTCCATTAATTCACTTCAAGGCTCAAGAGCGAGGCCTGAACAGCGGAAGCAGCGGTTGACTGGAATGAGTCTACAAAGTCTCCAAGAGCCTTCCCGGGTTGGGCTTCCAGGGATCAAGAGGGCTGATAACGCACACCTCCAAATGTGCCACCACTCCAGACTGGAGGGTGCTACCTGTACCCTTAGAAATCATTTGGGACCCACGAAGTAGCTTAAGTCGGTGGTTCGCAACCTTGGATGCCCATTGGAATCATCTGGGTCCCACCTGCAGAGGCCCTGATGAAATCGCGGTTCGAAAAACTCCCCCGCTTATTCTCATGTTGAGCAGGGTTGAGACCCACTGAATTAAGTAACCATCCGCAGCCCGTGTCCGAACAAAAGGATCTGGGACTGTGGATTGAGGCAACGAGGCCAGATGATACTGGGTGTCCTTGCGCTAGTGTCCCGGGACCTCAGTTTCTTTATCTGTACAATGGGTGTGGCCGAGACCTCAAAGCCCCCTCCAGCTGTAATGGTTTTCATCTGGGACTCAGATCTGCACCTCTGCGATCCTAGAAGCCCGCACCCCTCTGCCCCCAGCCCCCTCGCCCGCTTTTCCGGTTTCCGCGCCCCTCGGCGCTCGCTCAGGGGTCCCCGAGGAAGCCAGGAGCTTAGCCGGCAGCCTGGGCGCGCCCGCTGCCCCCATTCGGGCCCTCGCTCCGGGCGCACAAAGCCCCCGGCGCTGACGTCAGGGCCCCTCTCCGCGCGGCCGGCCCCCAGTGCAGGCGGAGCTGCGCGGCGCTCCCACCCCGGCCGGGAACGAGGAGCCAGCGGCCAGCCCTGCACAGCCCAGCGCAGCCCGCCCGAGCCCGGCCGGCGCACGTGCCCGCCAGACCTGCAAACTTGTGCCACCGGCTCTGCCCGTCCCCCGGGAGCCCGAGCCGCCGCAACCCGCGCCCCTCCCGCCCGTCTCCAGCCATGGGTAAGCGAGTGCGCTGGCCCAGCGCCACGGCCACGGCCTCGAGCCCCCCCGGGGAGGGGCGCACCCGGCCGAGGGTCCCGCCCCAGCCCTGCTCAGGTGGCGGCTCTTCGGCTACCTCCACGATCGGGCCGAGACTGGGAGGGGGGTGTGTGCGGGGGAGCGGCGCAGGTGTCCCGAACGCCCAGGTGCGCCTCCGTGCCCTATCCTGCGGGCGTCCGCACTCCGGCTGCGCCCAGGCTGCACCCCCGGGCGCGCAGCTCGCGGGGGCGGAAGAGCGAGGCCCCCCGGAGGAGTTGCCGAGAGAACAGACGGCGCGTCCCGGGCTCCTGCTTTATTTTAGGGGCTGGTACAGAGCAGCTTCTTGCCTGTTTCCCAAGACGCTCTGCTTGTCGCCTGAGCTCCCAGTCCAATCCTGTCCCGCCCAGCCGTCGTGCTAGTCCTCTTAAACCCACATGAAACAGACACCCGGTTCCCCAGACCTAGGGTCTTCTGAGAGCTCATTTCGGAACCATGACTTTTTAAACCAGGAAAGTGGCAGAGGAGAGGGACAGGATGTGGCACAGGGTGGGTCTCTCTCCTTTGTCCCCTGTTCCAACTATCAAAATGCTGCCCGGCCGCAGGTGGAGACGGTGGGCCAAGCGGGTTCAACGCATGGCAAGGGTGAAAGCCTCCGGAGAGCGAAAATCTCCAACCTGGCCCGGGGTGGGTGTTAGCGGCGGGAGGATTCTGTCGCTTCCTAACACCCTGAAATGCTGCCGTCAGCAACCTGTCGTTATATGGGGACTCTGTACTGGGAGCAAAACTCGTAGAGAGTGCCCGGGAAATCAGCCGATTCGGCGGCACTCCTGGAAATGTGTGAGAGCTGTCCGTGGGGAAGGGTTTTCTCTCCCCACTCCATTATCCTTCCCTAGTGACAGACAGACTCCGGCCACAAGCGCCGCAAAAGCCACAAAGACTCTGAAGAGCCCCTGTGAAGCATTCCTAATGAGGCAGGCAGCGGGTTTAACCCTTGCGGGTTAAGGTGGGGACTTGGGAACTGCTTGCTGCCCCAAACGCTTACCCCTCTCACATTCTCTCTGCTGTTAATTAATTGTGTGGTGGGTGGTGATTTTTTACTGATTAAAATTTTGGTGAGGGATAGGAAGGCGAGCACATTATTTTGCATTTGAAACGAAGTTCAAAGCATTTTATGCTTTAAATTTTTTTTAAAAAATGTATCAGGGGAAACAAAACAAAATAGGATTCCCTGAATCCAACAGGAAAATTTCTTAGCAAAAAGTTAGACGAGACCTAGGACAAGACCCTTCTAAAGAGGGCAGGATTGAGTGGCCTGTAATTACGGTTCCTACTTTTCTTGATGGCGCCATGTGAGTAGTCACATTACTTGACCTCCCTTTTAAATGAGGTCCGTACACAAAAATCAGATGATGGCTGCATTGCAGCTTGGGCGGCTTCGGCCATACTTGCCGTCGAAGACGTCGCAGTTATGCGGAAGTGCAGGATTCAGGAAAGCGTTAACTACTTTCCTGAAATGAAGTTATCTCTGGTTTTTTAACGCTAGGTATTTGGATTTGTATGTCGAATTTGAGTGTGGAATTACCACATGGGGACCTTCTTCAGAATGGCTTTCACAATCCTCTGGACTTAATTGGTGGGCAGCTTCATATTTAAATAGGTGTGGAAGTTAGGTGCAGTTCTCATGAAGCAAATGCCCAAGCCAGATGCCTGTTCTCAAGGAAGTACTTTGTGTCTTGGACAATTGTTGGCTCCACACTTCAATTGCCAATTTATGTTAATTTGTGCATACTTCACTGGTTCTGGCAGTATCCTTGGTTTTAGTTTTTAGTTTTTACATTAAAAAGAAAGTTCCCTTCATGCTAAAAAGGAAACATACTGATTTCCTTTGGTAGATTCTTAGTAAATACATCACAGGGCCATGAACTGGTTTTATTTTTCCAGATGTATTTAATTACTGTACATACCGTTATGAATGTTTTAATTGAAATGATTTAATGTTGGGAAAATTCTGACCATTGGTCCATTGAGTTGGGGAATTTGATTCTTATACAAGTCACTTCCTTAATCTGGTATCAGTTAATTTACTGGTCAAATGGGTGAAGTTTGTGGAAATAAAAGCCCCTTTGGACTCACATTTTAAGGCATTTAAAATCTTTAAGTTGAAAAATAAAATAATGAGCAGTGGTGGTGTATACAATTTTATCTTTAAAGGAAGCATGGGTTTTTTATTGTTGAGCCAATTTTTCTTTTACAGCTTTGTTAAGATATAATTCACATACCACACCAGCACATGTTTAAATGTACAAGTCTGGGTCTGTGTATATTCAGAGCTGTGCAACCATCACCACTATCTAATGTTAGAATACTGTCATCACCCCCAAAAGAAACTTTGTACCTATTAGCAGTCATGCCTCATTCTCCCCTCCCCCCAGCCCCTAGCAACCACTAACCTACTTTCTGTCTCTATGGATTGGCCTCTTCTGGATGTTTCAGGTAAATGGAATGAGCCAATTGAATTGGTGTTTGAAGTGTGTTTGACTTATTCAGGAACTTTGGTAGTTTTGCACAATGAGATGATGTTGATGTATTGTTTGTATGCAGTACACCACCTAAATGAGTGTGTTGAAACTAATTCTTTCTCTGGCTGAAGAGTTCCATGTTTGGCTGCACATATTTCGCGGGTGCACACACATACCCACCCTGGTTTTATCTGATAGGAACTCACATTGCCCAACAGAATTTTAATCCTGTTACCTTGTTCATAGGCCTGAAGACATAGCAACTAAATGAATTCCACGCAATAGCTTCTTATAAGGCACTTGTGGAATATCCATCCTGCTTTAATATGGCTTATGTATCCAGAGAGACATGCTGATTTTGTTTCACTAGTTGCTTATTCTTTTAAATGAAAATTGTATATGAAATGATCAAATACAGAAAAACATCAAAATAATTGTTTTGATCCATTTGTGGTAAGTAAGTTTTTATAAGGGTTATGAATTTAAAAGTAGTCAATCATTTCACTAAATAGCATTTCAGAAAATATTGGTTTAGGGCAGTTCTTCTTTAATTGTAATGTGCATAAAAATTATCTGACGATCTTGTTAAAAAAGTAGTGTCTGATTCAGTGGTCCTGGGTGGGGCCTGAGTTTCTACATCTCTAGCAAGCTCCCGGATGCTGCTGGTCCCTGGAGGAAAAGGATGGCAGGCCAGAGAGGCCCGGGGGCCTGCCCCAGCTTGCCCACTAACTTGCTGTGTGATCTTGGGTAAATCATTTTCTCTTCTTAATCTCAGTTTACTATAAAAGGATTTGACGAAATTATTTCTTTGGGCCTTTACAAATCTACAAATATGTAATTTAGGAAAAAGAAATGAGACAGTAATGTTATGCTTGAAAAACAGGAGAAAACAGCTCCCTGATTATTTAAACGCTATTTGGTTCCATTAAGCCGGCGTCACAGGCATCATTTGTAGTTGGGTTAAATGCTGGCATCTTCCATGTGCCCGCCTCCAGGACGACTGGCTCTTCTCCAAGAGAACTGCTTGAGGAAGCCGTAGTGTTCACCCTCTTTAAGGCTTCCAGCCGTAGCTTCTCCTGCCCTCTTCTGTTTAGAGCTGGCTGCACTGGAGAGCCTTTTCTTCCCCACACACACCAGCCCAAGCCACCTTCAGAGGCTGCACTCAGAAGCAAGCACACTGAAGGCCCATGCCTACGATATTTGGTTCTGGAAGTTTGCTAAGGAATTCAGATGCAATTGGAGGCAAAGGAATGGCATCCTGATGAACGACTGTGCAGGAAGCGATCCTAGGATGTGTTAGCTTTCTTCCCTCTGGGTCTAAAGATGTAGTAAGGAGCCCGTCCTGGGACTTGCAGAGAGCTCCCTTCTCATCTCAGACTGACATTTTGAATAAACCTCATAATGCAATACCAGAGAGTACTGTTTGTGACAAACAGAAAGTAATGAATTCTGGCCAGGCGCGGTGGCTCACGCCTGTAGTCCTAGCACTCTGGGAGGCCGAGGCGGGCGGATGGTTCAAGGTCAGGAGTTCGAAACCAGCCTGAGCAAGAGCGAGACCCCGTCTCTACTAAAAATAGAAAGAAATTAATTGGCCAACTAAAAATATTTAGAAAAAATTAGCCGGGCATGATGGTGCATGCCTGTGGTCCTAGCTACCTGGGAGGCTGAGGCAGGAGGATCGCTTGAGCCCAGGAGTGTGAGGTTGCTGTGAGCTAGGCTGATGCCAGGGCACTGTAGCCTGGGCAACAAAGTGAGACTCTCTCAAAAAAAAAAAAAAAAAAAAAGAGAAAGTAATGAATTCTTATATTTTTGCTCTAGCAAAAGCTTTTGCCCAAACCATTTGGCCCCTTCAAGGGCTTCTTAGAGAAGATCCTTATCTGCTGCATCCAGGATCAAGCAGTTGGATGGTTTATTGAAAATGCCAAAGTGGTGTATCATAAAAAGTACCACATATGTGTGGCAAACATTTTATTTAACTTTAAACATTACTTTTTTTTGTAGAGTCAAGGCCTTCGCTTTGAGTGTAAAGCCCTGGTTGGAGGTCCTTGAAGACTTTCTGACATTGATCACAGCCAAAATTCATTGGTTTCTGATTTCCAGTTTCAGATTCTTATATTAAAGTAGAATGAAAACGTAAAGGCATTGGGACTCAATCGGTGTGCAGAATCCCTTTATATCACCGACCCCATTCCCCTTACACTTTTAAAATTGCCTTGCCCATACTTATTGTAGCAACTATTTTTTCAAGTTACTCATTTTTGTTAAGACTTTCCAAAGCAATCAACCTGATTGTCAAAGAAAGAAAAGCTCTTTGGGCACTCATATTTTATTAATTTCTGTAATATTGAATTAAAATTCATAACTATAGTAACAAGTACAACTGACATAAACAGGTTTGGGAACAAACACAAATGACTCTTCTTAAGTATACAATTCAGCTGGTGGGAGAAGTGGTTCGTGGGTCCTAGAGAAGTGCCCAGAACCCAAGTTTCGTGGGTAGTGGTCAGTATGGTTTGGAAAAAGAACGGAATATACGGGGTAATTGGGTGCGGTCCATTAGGTCAACACTGGTAAGAGAGCATCTACTGTATTTTTGAGCCATCATTATCCATTTAATAATTTAAACATGATTATTCTGGTTATGATTAGTTGACTTAGTGTTTTTAATATGCCTCCTTTTCTGTTCAAATACTGAATTTGTCGAGAGCAGAGATTGCTTTATTTATCATTGTATCCCAGTGTCCATTCAAATGATTGGCATATTGTAGGTGCTCCTCAAATACTTGTTTTAGAAATGAAGATTTTATCATATAAAATGCATTTATTAAGGTCTATCTACATTATAAATGTATAGATTTCAAGGTATGTAAAATTATATTTGTTGACGTATTGCAAACTCCGTGATAAACTACGGTAAGTTAATAGGGCAAATGGCATTGTTCTTTAGTAGTATTAATACTTTTATCACAGAGTAATGGGAATTCCAGAGCTTGAAGTTGCTTTAGAAGCAATTTGATTGCTGCAGGCATACACAGACACAAAAACAATTTAAAGAGCAGTTTGAATGTTCTTTCATTACTTTTTTTTGCCTTTAGCTTTTTTCTTCTGCTGTTATAAAATACTTTTCTCTCTCTGCTGAAAAGTCCTTCCTTCTTGTCAGGTTTTTGAGTTTCTGGAAAGCTTGGGGTGAAGCACTTTGTTTTAGTGAAACTCATTATTGCCCCGAGGATTAAAAGGCAACAACAGCTTTGTGTTTCCATCTCGCTGTGCGTTAGGGTTTAATGAGTACCTGCCGAAATGCCATGCAACTAGCATGTGCTGGTCTCTAAGCCTTTGAGTTCCTGTCACATGCCCATCACCATGGGGCTCTCAGGGGACTATGACAGCTGCTCGCTCAGCAAGCATTCAGAGTCCTGCACAGATGAGCCAAGTACTGTGCTAAGTCTTGAAGCAGAAAATAAACAAGACTCTGTCCTCAAATAACCACAGTCATTTTAGAAAGGCAGATAAATATATAAATAGAAGTAAGTACAAGGTCCTTTGGAAAAAGAATACGAGGAAAACAGGGAGAGGTAGTATTTCAGAGAGGAATTCCCTGGGGAGACAGTTATTTTTGATCTGAGTCTCCAAGGATGAGCAGGATGATGGGGAGGTCAGGGTGTCGGAGTATCTGGGTGTCAGGGAGAGGATATTGCAGGCCCTGGGGACAGATGTGCAAAAGCAGGGGCCTGGAATGGGCCTGGCAGGGGCCGCTGCGTGAGCACATTGAGGAGCTGGGAACAGTCTGAACGTGGAGGAGTGGGGAGAGCCGAGGCCATGCCTGACAGCGCAGTGTCAGGAAAGAACTTGGTCATTACCCCGTCGGCCATAGAAAATAAGGAAGGAATTTTAACCAGGCAAGTGACAACTGGAGGGAAATGACAGTCTCCCCAAGGAGATAAAAGAAACACACCAAGATAGAGAATCCATGTCTAATTGTAAAATATTAAATAAAAGTATAGGAGTGCTTGAGAAGGGTGAAACCTTGTGGCTCATATGAAGCTTCCAGTGGAGACTTGGATGTGAGGTGTGTTGAGAAGGGTGGAAGGGATTAGGGTAACCCATGGAAGACAGGTAGGAGTGAGTTTATGGGAGGGATTCTGAAGAAACTGGCCTGGCCATAGCAGAGAGTAGGTGTGGGGGAGAGTAGAAAATCAGATTTGGTGGGGGACTGAACGCCAGATGAGAGTAACAAATTTTAGTTGATTACAAATGGTCACATTTGAACGAATCTTGCAAAAATGTTTTTAATCTTGTCTATTGTCTCCTCCCTTTCAAAGGGTAAAATAGAGAAGGAATGGAAGTGCGAGCTTTGTGGGATGGAAAGAGATATGGGTGATCTTTGGTACGATTCCAGAGGGGTTGAAGGTTTGGAATGGAACGCTGTCCTTGTTGATTTGATCACTAATTTTAAAAGTGGTATTATTTCTTTCTTAAATATTTGAAAGAATTTGCCAGTAACGCCATTTGGGTCCGGACTTTTCTTTGTGGAAATGTTTTAAGTTATGAATTATATTTCTTTACAGATATAGGACTATTCAGACTAGCTCTTTGTTTCAGTTTTGGAAAGTTGTGTTTCTCAAAGACTTTGTCCATTTTATCTAAGTTATGAAGCTTATTGGCATAAAGTTGTTCATAGTATTTTTGTATTATCTGTTTAATCCTACTGTCTATAGGATCTGTAGTGATGTTCCCTTGTTCATTCCTAGTGATGTAGGTAATTAGTATTCTCATTTTTCTTGATCAAGTTTTTAAAAATCTATTTTAATAATTTGATATTTACATGTAATAACCTGACAGATAAGTTGACCACTTGAGGAAAAAGGAGTACATTTTCTAGTAACCAGAAAAAGGGATTTTAATGTCTAAAAGTAAAAATTGCTTATGCGGTTAGAAAAAAATAAAATCTACTGAGAGAAAAAGTATTTAAACCTGATATTTTGAATTTTACTCTTAATGGCTATATATAACTCAGTATATTTGAACTTGACATAACAAGATCTATTGTAAATGACCTTGAGGTAGAGTAAATCTTGATTTGAGCTTAATATTTGCTTGTGCATTTATTTGTTTGATATCTGTAAGACTGCTAAATTCTACTTTCTTCTTTGGAGCAACTGAAGATAGATACTGAAATGAAAGAAGTCCAATTTTCTTCCCATTTAAGTAGAGTTTTAGGGCAGGGTTGTCAACCCCCGCACTTTTGACATTTTGGGCTGGATGATTCTTTATTATGAGGGGATGATTCTGTGCATTGTTGGGTGTTTTGCAGCCTAATTGTCCTCTACCCAGTACATACTGTAACAGTACCCTGACTGTAACAACCACAAATGTCTCCAAGAATTGCCAAATAACCTTGGCAATGAGGAGAGGCAATACCGCACCACATCGAGAATCACTGCTTAAGAATAAGAGGGACTGAAAACCTTTTGTGTCTCACAATGTCATAAAATCTGAGTAGGGGTATCACTGAGGACTTGGTCGAGCACATCTGTAGAATGCGAGGATCTCTGGGTAAAACGTCTTTTCCTCTCAAAAGGGGTGCTTGATTTTTTTTTTCCTACTGAAGAAGGTTTTCTATTGCTTTTTATCTTTTTCCAACATCATCAGAGAATGTGGAGGTATAATGGGGAGCCTTGTAGACCCCTAATTCATTCATTCTGTTTTTGGAGTAAAATGGTACTTAAACCATCTCCATAATGAGGCCTCCCCTGGAAATAGTGTCTGGCTTTCCTTGGTAACTTGTTCTAATGCTTAGTGCGCTTTATCTCTGAAAGGACTGAATCTAAGAAGTTCCCTTTCCTTACTCAAATCGTTGTCATCATCTTTTATTCTCTTCATTAAGTAGAAAGACATGAAGGATTTAGTCACATCCTTAATTACCTTAATGGCCTTTCCAAATTTAGAATTCATCTCCTTAGCTATAATCAAATCTACCCAGATTAAGCCTTTAAGGCAACCTTCCTGCACATTCCATCCTTAGGGTCTGTGGTCACGTCTTTGTTACTTTTTTTCCATGTGTTTGAGAGACAAAGGAGTTGGAAGAGAAAGCACTGATATTTTCCCTTGTTTAGAGATCCTTTTCCTACAGCCATTGATTGCCCTTCCCTTCTTACCTCCCTGTCCCCACATCCTTAACTCCTCCCGCAAATGGAGATCGTAAGTCAGTATTTTCTGACAGATCTGAGCACACTCGCAAAATAGTTCCAGTGTAAGAGGAGCCAGGCTGAACGTTGGAAGCGAAGGTCAGCAGGAGTCTAGAAAACCTACTGTTCTGAATGTGCATCAGGTCACTGTTTTAGGCTTAGAAATGTTTCACAAAGCCTCTCTGAAAAGAATGTTTAAATGGTGCATGTTAAGAAGGGAGCTTAAATTCTGGCATCTGTTTCTTCACACAATGAGCAAAGAATGGAGATGTAATTAGCAATGTAATTCAGGCTCTTAAGATAACTTTATTTGATGCAGCACTTTATTTTATATTTTCCTTTTAGTTTTCTCATTTGGCATATTCTGACAGTTTCCATGGTAAGTAAAACAGAATTCAGTACATTAAAGGGATGAATTTCCATTCCATGAATTATTACTGTTTTGCAAAGCCAGTGTACTAAATTACCAAAAACTGTTTTGAGCTGCATTATATGATGATATCTTCTTGTACAAATATTTTTAGATGTTTTATAAGAGGCACAAATATTATAAAACCATTTAAGAATTTAATTGAACTCTGATATATACACACAAAGTGGGCAAATCATAAGCATATAGCTTTAAGTTTTTATAAGCATAACCAGCAATTAGATTAAGAAGCAGAACATTATCGGCCCCTTAGAAAATTGCCACAGGCTGCCTTTCAGGCACCCACCCCCCACCAAGGATAATCACCCCTAATTTCAGTCAGCATGTTTTGCCTGGTTTCACACTTTATATAAATGAACTCTTGTGTCCGGCAGCTTTTGCTCAACATTAATAACATTATTTTAAAACATGAGCAGGTTTTCTATCCGGAAAATAGACCTGCTTCTAAATCATTATGGTTAAAGGCATTTATTAAAGGCTTTCATATCTACAACCATACTAGGGAGTGCGTAAGCCACGGGTTCCTACCCTCTATTTTAAGTGGAAAACATTGACATGGCTGCTGTGAGAAGGACTTGGAAAACACTTGTGGAGAGATGAGATAGATACATGAAAAACGTGCATCCAGCCAGAGAGCTTACAAAGATCAGTATCCCCATCATCTACCTCAGAAATGGAAAGTGCATTTTGAGTTGTGAATAAAGACAAAATTGTAGGTGTTGCGTATTTGCTCAGGACATGGTCAATGAAAACGTTTTCAGGCTTCAGGATATAAGCTACATAGATGTTGAAGCCTGCCTCCTCCCCGTTAGTTTCCTGAAGAAGATGGAGTTTTAGGAATTGTTTGAATTAACAGTAGTTGCTGAAGTGTTGGTTAGTGGATATTCCAGGTGGAGTGCAGGTGTGGAAAAAGTCTCAAAGGCCTGGGATGATTTTTGGTTTTTATCCTGTAAATGGAACTAGAGAGAAAATTGCATTTGCTAGATTAACTTTTCTTCTCATATTGTTTGGACATAGGCAATGATAATTTCACTACGTTCCTTCTGTTTGAAATTTTGTTGTCTTGTTAACCAGAGTAATGATGCAGTTAACAAAATGAATCCTTTGTCATCACGTGGAGCTGGCTTGAAATTGTATCAATTTACACTCCCTCCAGTAGGGTGTGAACGTTCCAGCTTCTCCGCATCCTCACCAGCGTTTGATACTGTCACATTGTTTAATTTTTCAAAAATCTGATAGAAAGTGGTGTTTCATTGTGTTTTACGTTGAATTTCTCTAGAGGTTGAAAGTTTTGGGTAGGCTATTGGCCATTTGGGTTTTCCCTTCCATTTATATCCTTATTTGTCTTTGTCTTATTGATTTGTAGCAGTTCTTAATATGTTCTGGTTACTAATCCCTAGTTAAATGTGTTGTCCATACCACCTTCTCTATGGCTTATCTTTTAGCTTTGTTGAACGCATCTTTTGTTGTACTGAATATGTTATTATAATAATAAAGTCCTAATTATCAATCTTTTCCTTTATTCCTTTATGAATCACACTGTTTATTTTTGCCTTGTTTTAAAATTGTTTCTATCCCCAAGGTCATGAAGATTTTCTCTTTTTCAGTATTTTCTAAAAGAAAGGTTTTAAGTTATTCTTTTCATTTTTCAGTCTTTATTCCATTGGGATCTTATTTTCTGGAATAGTATGAGGTAGAAATCTTTTGTTTTAATTTTTTATTTCCTATATAGAAACTGCCATGTAGTTAATAATTCATCCTTTCCCCACTGTTTACATTTATATCCCCACTCTTCCCTCTGTATACGTGTGTACTCTGGACTCCACCCTGTGTCTTTGGTCTATTTTGCCATCCCTGGCTGATATTACACTGCCGTAATTACTAGAGATTGAGAATAAGCTAGGCTCTCTCTCAGAAGTTTCCTCCTTTGCTTTTATTTAAAAGTGTCTGAGCTATTCTGGATCCTTTGCTTTTGGAATCAGCTTTTCATGTTCTACAAACATCCTGTTAGGATTTTGAGAGGGATTGCTGCGAATTTATAGAATAATTTCATGATGTTGTTGTGTTTACTATATTGACTCATCCATTTGTGTACATGGCATGTCTCTTCATACATTTAGCTGCTCTTTTATATCCTCCAATAATATTTTTGCACACCTTTTAAAACCTTATTTCATGATCCCTCATGCTTTTTGTGGCTTTTTTAAAAGGTAAAAGGTAAGCCAATTAAAGTCAAATCTAATTCCATGGAATTTCATGGTTCCCTTCCACAGACCTGTGACTTCTGAAAGTCCAGTGGATGGACAGACTTGTTCAGATGAAGCTGGAAGCTGTGGGGGGAGCTGATTCTGAGTTAGCACGTTCCAGCCTGGCCATAAGAGCTGTGTATGGTAGCTCTGTGACAACATCCCGGACCCTGCAGAGTAGCAAACATGTAGGACACATTATGTGCCTGTGCCTGTGGATTTCAGAACGGAATCCACCATCACTGAGGGAAAATCCAGTTTCTAAACAGAGCTTTAGTTGTGATTTCTTTTTTAGCTGCTTATTTGTGCTGTATTTCCCAACTAATGTTATTTTTGTGAAAGATATTGATTTCATTGTCATTGATGCAGAATGAGAAGCCAAATCCGCTCTTCTATTAAATCAAGAAGACAATCTATTTGCCAGTGGAGGGCAAAACAGGTGGGTAACTGGCAAAATTATTTTTGCTTGCCTTATATTTTCTCCAGGACTAGGGAGTGCGTGAGTCTTTGGAGCTACTTGTTGAATGTTAAAACTTGTACACAATAATACAGGTCACCATTTAGCTAAGATGGGACCTCATCAAGGTCCACAGGAGTCCTGGGGATGGGATCCTGCTGTTTTGGTATTTATACAGAATAAAAGAAAAGGGGAAATAGAATTTAAGTTAGCTATAGAGAATTTTCTTCCATTGAAGATAGCTGGGCACGGAGGGTGACTATGAAATTGTAACATGTGTTTTATTAAAGGTAGGATTGATACTGATTTTATCCATTCACTAAGTATTTATTGGACTGAGTGCTAAGCTCGTGATAGGATAATTAAGACATGATTTGCACACTCAGTAAGTGACTCAGTCACATGCTGGTGAATTAAAGCTCTGTGTGGATGAGCCTACTGCGTAGCAAATGCACCTGGTATCGACACAGTGAAACAGCTTCTGCCCTCAGTGTGCTGTGCTCCCAGTGAGGCTAGTCAACAAGGTAACACCTGTCACAACCCCATGTGGCCAGTGTTATGGGTAAAACATGGGCAGAGGACCCACAAGTGAGGTGAGGTGTTTTTACTTAAAGCAACCTTTGACATGTCATAATAAGATCACAAAAATCCTCTGTATGTTAAAATGTAGATTTCTTTTACAAGAAAACTATGACCCGATTAGCACCATTACAAAGACCAAGTTTACATGCAAGATGCAAATTCTACATTGAAAGGGAAAAGGCCAGTTTTTCACTAATGTCTTAGAGCTGTGCAGCTAGGGTAACTAGCTAAGAATGAACGGGAGCTCTGTGCAAGTGTTACTTCCATGTTTGGTGATGTTACTTGTGAAAATGAAATTTTCTTGGTCCATTCAAGATTACCTAGCTTCCTTAAGGAGTTTAATGGAAAACTTCTCCTGGAATATTTCACCCTGCAAAGAGGAGGCCGGTACTTGGGCTGTAGTTTGAGCTTGATTTATTCCAGAAAGGAGCTTATTCAGCCATCAAATGAGATTATGTGTGCGGCTGTTACCCATCACTTCACAGAAATATTCTTATTCCTCAACAAGGCCTCAAACTTTTATTTATTTATTTGAGGACAAACAGAAATCACGAATGTAAATTCTTCTAAAATATATCTTTGGAAATGCAATTTTTCATAGGGTGCTGCTGCTCCATTGCTGGTGATCATGGCCAGAACCAACCTGGACCACCAGACATTTGCCATATGTGACCTTTGTCCACGGGCAGCACCGTCCCCGCCAGCCATCACATATCACGCAGATACATTTGGATTTGCGTGATCCTGCAAGGCCCCAGGCATAAGGATCCCTTCTTAAAATTAACTTTTTTTGTCATGTTTTTGTCTTGGGGTGGTCTCTCAATGTAGAAACTCTAGAATTTAAACTTGAAGTCTAAATTTGGACGTGTAAATTAAGTTCTTTTTATTATCTTATTTTATCATTCAGAGATTTGAGCAAACTGATGATATTTCTACTTTGTGGTTGAATTGCAGTTTTCTCAGCCTAACGTGACAAGTGAGGTATCATTAGAAAGAAAAAGAAAGCTTATGACCGAAGTAACTGTCACATAGAGTGGGCTGTGATTAGAAACCTCGACCTGTTTGGTCGGACTTTCTGCCTATCTTTGGAAAGTCAAGGACTGGTGAGAAATTGAGACCTCAGATTTCTTAAGAAGGAGCAATGAGTTATTTATTTTAATTTAATTTAATTTAATTTTTGCCTCAGAAAAGTTTGTTAGACCAATGGTTCTCAACTGGGGCTGATTTTTGCCCCCTAAGGGACAGTTGGCAATATCTGGAGATCTTTGTTGTTACATCTAGGGGAGTCAGGGGTGCTCTTGGCATCTAGTGGGTAAGAGGCCAGGGCTACTGCCATCTAGCCTACAGTGCAGAGAACAGCCCTTCCCACCCCAACAAATAGTCATGAAGTCCCAAATATCAAGAGTGCCAAGGTTGACAAACATGGAATTAGACTGAGCTTTTGAAGTAGTGAAAGACAGTTGTCATAAACCTTTAAAACATATCGCCCATGGGAAGTTTGGGGATTTGGGCTGGAATAGGGCAAGAAATTCTAGACATCAAATAAAGGGACCCAGGTATAGAAAGAGTTGCCCAGTTTAGGAGATGCCTTTCTGAAGGGTATCTTTCAGGCCAAATCTTTCTCTGATGCAGACAAACCTAGTCCTGGTTGTCACTCATTCGTCACGCTGATATGGACCTACTGGTGTAATTGAGTTAATATTCAGTGAACTCTTAACCATGAACAAGGCATTCTTTATGATAAGAATAATGAGATATAAATGATGATAGCATATATGATATAAAACTGAATGATAATTTTTTTGGAAAATTCTTTGTACCTGAAAGTTTTTATTATTTAAGCCTCTTTCTAGCAAATTCTCAAATATTCATGTAACAAAAGAAGATATCATCAAACAATTGAAGTGGACAAATGATTTTCTCATTCACCATTTCATTTGAAGCAATAGGTTTAACCTTTTTCTTTTCTTCTGAGAGCTGCTAATGAACACAATGGCTGGTTAAGTACCGTGTTTTCCTGACTTTCCCAGTCCTCAATGAAGATGTTAGGTTGAGACATATGAAATACACAATACTTGACCATATTGGTGTATAAATGTGGCATTTTCATATGTTTTAATCTAATAGGGCCTAGTTTTCCAACAAGCTAAAAAGAAGGTAGTGGTCTGAATATCCTCAGGACCATTTCCAGCCGAATAGTGCAGTAAGACAAATCACCTATTCTTTTACTTCTGAAGCTTTGCAGATGTAGCTATAGCTTCATTCTGATTAGTGTCCAAAGGACTCTGGCTTTAGGTTTCTCTGTCCCTAGACCTGGGGTTGGTTTCCCTCCCAAATGCTAAAAGCTGGAGGATGCTGTCCTTCAGCAACTCCTTTGGAGAAGAAAAGAATCACCTCCCAGTTGTTCTTCTGTGTAAGTGCTGATTTCTGTGTGTTCTCTTCTCTGCAGGTGAGTGAGGCACTGCTCTGGGTAATTGTAGAGGATCAAATGGAGGAAGTTCCGTAGTTACGTTCAATCTGTTCTTTCACTTATATTTAATGAATGCTTCTCAGTGGTTTAATACTGGCATGTAAAATTGATTAGAGTAGATATTTTCAGGAACTTTTTCCCCCCATATATTTAGATGAGATTGGTAAAAATGCCATTTTCAGATAATTATTAAATATCAGGTATTTATGTCCATACAGTTTAATTATTCCTAAACATATTTAGATCTTTATCTTCCTATAAATTTTCAGTTAGTACATCTTTAACATCTTTGTGAGAAAAAGCCAATATAATTTCACATACTGAGACTTCTATACAGGTTATTTGAAAGCCTTATTTTTAAATTATTTCTGTAAAACTGGTAACCATTCATGAACGTTATTTGTAATAAAAATAATATTACTCAGGCCGGGAGCGGTGGCTCACGCCTGTAATCCTAGCACTCTGGGAGGCCGAGGCGGGTGGATAGCTCAAGGTCAGGAGTTCGAGACCAGCCTGAGCAAGAGCGAGACCCCGTCTCTACTATAAATAGAAAGAAATTAATTGGCCAAC
>CAUYRT010019399.1:0-10449 GCA_963574885.1 Lepilemur ruficaudatus
CAATAGGGGAAAGCAATTCCTAAAAAACTGATTTATGTGATTAACTGTACACCTCGGTAAATTCACTGAAAAACATTTAACTGTACACTTAAAATGGAGTAAAGGCATGATATGTAAAGTATACGTCAATAAAGAAAAAAAAATTGAAAGAGACCGGGCGCTGTGGCTCACACCTGTAATCCTAGCACTCTGGGAGGCCAGGGCCAGAGGATCACTCAAGGTCAGGAGTTCAAGACAAGTCAGAGCAAGAGTGAGACCCTGTCTCTAATAAAAATAGAAAGAAATTAGCTGGACAACTAAAAATATGTAGAAAAATTAGCAGGGCACGGTGGCACATACCCATAGTCCCAGCTACTCGGGAGGCTGAGGCAGGAGGATCGCTTGAGCCCAGGAGTTTGAGGGTGCTGTGAGCTAGGTTGATGCCACGGCACTCTACAGCCCGGGCAACACCGTGATACTCTTTCTAAAAAAAAAAAAAAAAAAAAAAAAAAAGAGGGAGAGCGAGAAAGCCACTAATGGAGTGAGATGCCTTCAGAGAGAACAACCTCCAATTTGCAAATGTCAGGAAGAAGCAGCCTGAGCAAGAGCCAAATCCTGTCTCTACAAAAAATAGAAAACTTAGCCAGGCATCGTGGCACCTGTAATCCAATCTGTTCAGGAGGCTGAGGCAGGAGGAGGATTACTTGAGACCAGGAGTTTGACGTTGCAGTCAGCTATGATGATACCACTGCCCTCTACCCTGGGCTATAAAGAGAGACCCAGTCTCCAAAAACAAAAAAAAAGAAAGCACACAAAATAATTATAAAAATCCTAAGTTTTCCTAACAAAACAGCAAAAAACGCATGGGCTACAAATTGACAAAACTGAAGGGAAAAATATCATCCAGCAATAATAGTTAGAGACTTCATTTTTGCACTTTCAATAAAGGATAGAGGAAATTCAGGAGATCAACAAGGAAATAGAAGGTTTATACTAGGTGCATACTAACGAGACCTAACAGACATGTACAGGACGCTCCATCACAAAAGTGCAGGACATGTATTCTTCTTAAGTTCCCATGGAACATTTTCAAGGATGGACTATGTTGTAGGCCTTACAAAAAAATAATCGAGGGCGGTGGGGGGTAAGCTCACATCTGAGTGACGTGGTGGGCACTGTGGAGGGGTGGGACATACTTGAAAAGTAGTTGGGGAGCGGAATTAGGGGTCTCAATAGGGGAAAGCAATTCCTAAAAAACTGATTTATGTGATTAACTGTACACCTCGGTAAATTCACTGAAAAACATTTAACTGTACACTTAAAATGGAGTAAAGGCATGATATGTAAAGTATACGTCAATAAAGAAAAAATAGCACTTTGATGTTGACTGAACAATAACATTACAGCTATTAAGCTTGACAAGATGAACGTACTCTCATATAAATAATAATTAGATATATCATCCTTTATTGAACTACCAAGATAAGCTAGATCCATTTCCTATGGATGCCTTCAGGCGGTGGCTAAATTTTCTCTCTTGGCAGCCACGGGGAGTAGGAGGGGGAGTATGAAGCAATATGGTGCCTGCCAATTGGCTTGGTTCTATGGGGTGAGAGGTATTCTGAGAGAGCTGGGAGCCCATGCTCTGTCTGCAAGAGGCTCTCCACTCACTGGTGGTAGCCATCTCTGAGCTGGTATTGACAGGTCTCTCCAGCAGCTCGGGGACCCACCAGCAGTCTTTGATGCAAAGGAGGGGAAATTTAACCGCTCCACCTACCCTTGTCACTGGTCTCCAAGCCTCTCAGAGTTTAGACCCTCCCAATGCCTTTCTCCTTCCAGTTCTGCTCCTCAACTTGTTCCCGTAGAGTCTCCTGTAGGTTCAGGCACCCTTCCTTCTGACTCTCATCCAATCTCTGTTTGTCTGCCTGTTTGGTTTTTGCCTTCATCTAAAATCTTTCCTTCTTGCAGAGAAACTCTGGCTGGAGGCAGCACCATTTTTCTGGTTTCTAAGGGTCATCCATGCCTCTTCTCTCTTTCTCCCTTTCTAAGTCCAACCCAGGACCAAAGGAACTTGTTAGTATTATTATCAACATGCATCTGCATAACAAGTGTTTCTCACTATTCTGATTGTTGCAGTAGTCTCCTAACTGTGTCCCCAATCTAACACAACAGATTTTCAAATTCAAGGCAGATTAAAGCACTGGTTTTTTTTATTTTCAGGAAAGTAAAAACCATTCAATTTGGATCCCAATACCTCTGTGACATACATAATTCCTACTGCTCTGACCATTCTTCAAGCTAATCCAGCCACACAAATCTCCTTGTTTCTTAAACCAATAGATACACATTGTCTCAAGCTCTTTTCTGCAGCTATCCCACAACTTACTTACTTCCCTCTTTCAAATCTTTGTTTCAATAAAATATTTTAGTATTTTAACAAGTAGAGGCACAAAAAACATCCTACAAACTCTTGAAGTATGTACATCCTTTCCCTTGGTTGAAATGTTTTATCAAACATTATCAAGTGGTATTTATTGAAATGTATCTCTGTCTACTCAAACACTAACATCAATTTTATATGATGTAACTATGTGGAAAATCTACTTGCTTTATCAGACTCTCAGTATGTCAAGATAAGAATAACTAAATAAACAGATGGTACATTATTATCACATTTTCTCAATACCCAAAGCCTCTATATTTTTTACTAATCCCATTTGATCCTCTAATCATATTAGGAATGATATTGTCAAGTTTCAGTATTGATGGATTAGAGAGATTTTTTTTTTAAATAACTTAAAGTAGACCTACAGAGCTACCAAATTTGTCATGTTTTTCTTTTTATGAAGTAATCAGGTAGATAAAATAACATTGTAGCAAGGATAACAGAATGCTACTAAATACATCTGCTGAAAAAGCTGTAAGTAAATGTTTTAGAGATAGATTAATAGATTCAGTATTCTTTCTGTGGCTTCCAGATTTCAATTCAACCAGACAGTGAGAGGGGAAAAAAATATAGATGTACAAAAAGGATTATTTTTGTGCATACATTTTCATACTTACATAAAATGAAGATAGAGCTTTGTTAAATTTACTAAAATTCGTAACTATTATCTTTGTCATTCTCTCATTTAAATATATTTTAATTATTCAATTCTTGATTATTTTTCACTTTCTTGATTAATTCTGCTGACATATTTTTAAAGACATTAGATTTATATTTACTTTTTTACATAGATGTCTCCATTCCAGCATGGTTTTTCTTTACATATCCTCCTTTTAATAAGAAAAATTGTAAGACTTATAACTATCATTACAAATAAGATTAGTTCCTATGAATTCTCATGTATTTTATAAGATCTGTGTCAGATTTTTGAAATATGGGCTATTTTGGCTTAAAATTATAGTTTAAAAGTGTGGAATCTCAGTTTATACCCATTTTCCTCTTCATAATTGTTAATAAATGCTTCATATATGGTATTACTATTGGAATGATAAACTAGTACTAAGAAAAAAACACTTGTAAAGAATCCTTGGATTTCATATTCATTATAAATCATATATTTCTGCAACTACCCTTTTACTCGATAAATTCAAGTCCAAAGAAGGTAATTGCTATCTCAGGAATTTTGATTAAAAGTATACTATGCTGTTTTGGGATTTCATAAAGTGAACATCATTTGAACAGCCAGCTGTAACCTTCAGAATTACAAATATATTACTTAGGATGATATTATTGAAATGAGGCAGTGTCTAGCTTGGGTCTAGAAAACCACTACATTTGTTTCTAACTACAACTAAAGGAAGAAATTTAATCCTTGAAAAAATGAAGCTCAGAAGCTGACAGTGGTCATGTTTCTGACCAAAACCAGGAAGCAGGTCTGGGAGAATTCCTTTTGAGCCAATATTCTCTTTGTGTTCTTCATTATTCTCCTGGCCACTTTTCTGAGCCATCCAATAAGCTCATTCTCTCAGTGTAGACAGCAAAAGTTTAACTGCAATCAGTTTTTTATTTCTTTTTTTATGCTTCATTATCCACACTTTTCCTAGGAGAAATCATCTTTCATATTGCCTCAATTATCATCCCTACTCAAATGACTTGTTTATTTTTGTCTCTAGCCCAGAATGCTCCAGAGTTTCAAACCTTAGCATTCAACTATTTAATTGACATTGTGAATTATACATATCAAAGCCAATTCAATATCAGTATAAGACTCACAATATTTTCCTATTTCAGCATGCCAAAACAAACAAACAAAAAAGTTACTAACTGGCTTTTAGTGATTTTCAACTCTATAAATGGATTCTTCATTCATGTGTTGAAGCAACTGGAGTCATGGAATTATTCCTGACACTTCAATCTCTCTCCCAGGAGTCCAACTCTACTTTAGATCCAAATACCTAATCCATCAGCAAATATGGCCAATACGCCTCCTGAAAAAACTTGTGTACTTCCTCCAGATTGTTTCATTTCCACCACTACTACCTTAACCATCTCACATCAACTCTCATCCATACTACTCAAATAGATAACACTCATGTATCCACACCGTCTTCTAGACAGTTTTCAAGGCAGCGCCTGTGATTTGCTAAAATGTAGATGGTTCTCATGTAACATACCCTTTGGACTGTTGCTTAAAATATGTGGCTGTTTTCTCCCCATGTCTCTTAAAATAAAGAGAAATACCTTAACATGGCCTTCAAAGTTCTGCACTAGTAAGCTCCTATAGGTCTCTCCACAATTATCTTGCACCGTATTTCTTTTATATTTTTCTCTGCTCAATCGTTCTTTAATTTCCTCATATAAATCATAGTCACTCTCACTATAGGTCTTTTACACTCGGCAGTCCCTGTCTATGAAACGTTCTTTTCTTCCTTTTAATGCTTGGTTAATTCTTACATCTTTAAGTTCTCAATTCAGATGTGAGATCCTCCTAACCTTTTACTTGCCATCTTGGCTGGGTCAAATTCATTTTTCTAGGCCATCATGTCCTGGAGCAAAAGGGTCAAGGAAGTGAGGGATATGTTATAATCCTATATAATTTCTATAATTATAAATGTATAATTTATAGGTTTCTATAAAATCTTTAACTTTTTGTTAGAAGCTGACAGATTCAGGTGTTACTTTCTTTTTCTCTTCTTGTCTTGAACATGAACATGATCATGATGGCCGTACTTAAAGCAGCCATCTTAAAATCGTAAGGGAAGGTAATAATGACCAAAATGATAAAAAAATAAATATTAAACAATAGAAGATTTAAGCAAAATTAGGTAATACTACCCAGATATATAAATCATTTCTATGAAAATGTTTATGGCAAGAAAATGATCACAGTACATTGCAAAAGTTTTAAATGCTGTAACTACATCCACAAATGTGAGAGCATTTTGCAAATATATGGAAAGGAAAGAGAAGTATGAAGACTCAGAGTATTTCCTGGCAGTGGCATAAGTAAAGTGGGAGCTGGAGAAGCAGTCTACTCCAGGTGCAGCCAATAATGGGACTGCATTCTCAGTTAATAGGACTTAAGAACTGTAATATAGCCAACTTAATGCTAAGAAGTTATTTATTATTAACATATATGAGCTTACTTTACTCTTTCTTTGCAGAAATAATATCTTCAAAGGACAGAAAACTTAAAAATACGAAAAGAATCATAAAAATTATGTCACTTATAATTATTTCACCAAACGTTTTCTGTTTTTGTCAAACTACTCAAAATGAAGTGGCCTAAAACAACAATGTATTATTTTATTTCAATATTCTGTTGGTCAGAAATCTGGGCAGAGCCCAGGAGATGATCTCAGCACCACAAAGTCTGGGGCATATTCTGGGATAATTTGAATGGCTGGGGCTAAAACAGCTGGGGCTGGTGGAGCTTTATTTCTCTCTTTCTCTCTCTCTCTTTTCTCTCTCTCTCCCCACTCCCCATTCCTATGGCTTCTCCATGTTGCTACCTTAGGTTTTCACACAATCTTGACACAAAAGGGTCAGATTTCTTAAAGGAAATTTCAGGGCTCCAAGGAAAAGGAAAAGGCAATGAGTTAAAAGCTAGATCCCAAGCTGGCAAGCCTGAGTTCTGCCATGCTTAAAGCCTAGATTCAAGGGGATGGAATATAGTCCCCACCAATCAAAGGAAGGGATGTCAAAGAATTTGTGAACATCTTTAATCTGTCACAATGTTTATGTATGTGTTTACATGCATATGATTGGATGGTAAGATATCTTCTGACTAAAATGAAACTCAATATAACTTAAGGAAAAACAAAAAGCCACAAAACAAGTTAACTAAAAATAGCAAATCCATATATTGTCAGATTGATGAAAAAGAAGAGTAGGAAGAGAAGGTAAATATATTGTCTAATTTAACTGAAAAACACAGTTAGTTTTCAAGAAAAGCCAGACATAGGGCTCAGACCGTATCATCAACTCACTTTTACATTCTCTCTCTATTTCTTTCATCTGCTTAAATGTCCATGGAATAGCATTAATGGACATATTTGGTCACAAGACAATACCTATACCAACATTGTAGCAGGGAGAAAAGGGTGTATGATTAGCCAAATTGAACCATGTAATCAATCTCATGGTTGATTGCCATCTAATTTGATTGCCAGCTGCATTAGATGTGAGAGGGGTATTTCTCAAAACGAGGATTAGGTATTAGTTATAATACAAATTTGTCTCTACTAACTTTAAAGAAAATATAGATAAAGTAATACAATCATCAATAACATAAGGATATTCTCACCATCTATCTACATGTGCTTCCTTTTTGAATTATTTGTGTTCTGAATTAATACCTGCTAGTAAGCAGAATTATGGTTTATTTTAAATATAAGAAAATTTAGCAGTACTTAATATACTTTAAATAACTGATAATAATTTTGCCTTGACTATATGCCAGAAAAATATATCTCATGATTCCTTCTAGAATGATCTTTCAAATGCCAATAAAATTTCATGATAATTGGCACAATTCCAAACACCTGTTTTCAAAATGGCACTGTTTAAAGCACACATTTATTTTGAAAAGCATTAACTTTCCCACTCATTGTAAAAAGTGCACCTTTCTGTTGACAGAACAGAGCTTTCATATTTATTTTCAATTTTATAACATCAGTAGGTTATTACTATCACTTATAATTCAACAAAATTTCAACAAATTCAGAGCACCATATTTTGTAAAATAAAAATAAATACATACTTCAGCTTTAAATTTGACAACTCTTCTAAGGACTACATGAAGGTAACTAGTAGAATGTTAGGCTGCACAGATTTTCATAATAATGACTTGTGTCAATAAAAAACATAATAAAACTTTACAATTCAAATGTGTTTTCTTATAACACTAACCATATTTAGGGTATATTGGTACACAATAATAGTATATCAAAACAAGCTGAAAGCTTATGCACTGGGACAACAACAGTGACAAACCTTCTGCCTTATGAAAATCAAGCATCCTTGAAAATACATGTTCTATGAAATGAGTGAGAGTCCCAATGACAGGTCATATATTAAGTTGTAAAAACTAAATGCTCTCATGATTTAGATGAAAGTTTAAATAAATACATTCTACTATTTCTTCCTTTATTTCTAAAGAACACATAACAAACCCCTTGAGGTGTATGTGCCAATGTGTAGACAACCTATCTGTAGTGTGCCAACAGTATAGAACTATTCGATCTCTGTTACAATTCAGTCAACATAGCATTACGAGAGAAAGAATAAATTTCATTAAACCAGTGCTCAAAAAGCGTTACGTGCTCTCCCTTGGCTACAGATAACGTGCAGATGACTTATCGTGGCAGTTAGGACCCACTATTTTCATATCTAAATTGGCCTTTTCACATGACCTTCCCCAGGTAAATGAATTATATGCATTGATCATATAGAGAGATTGCTTTTTACTGGATATGGCCGATGTTTTCCTATCTCAGGGCTTTTATGATTTCATTACTGGCTTATCATCTCTCTTATCATCTCTTATCATCATTGCCGCCTCAACAAATCTTACTTCTTTCAAATTCCCCCCACCCATGACTATTTCTTTATGCTCATTCCCTTGAATGGGGAATATGCGTGTATTTCATCTAGTGTATGTACTATCTTACATTTTATCTGAATGTGGGAAAATGCCCTTTCTCTTCCACTATGTTAAGGGAGGGACAGTGACTTGCTCATGTTTATATTCTTTTAAACACATACACCTAGGTATATTGTGGGCTTGATAGGTTTATTGAATTTAAATTTTACTCATTAATGAGAACTTTTGCACATTAGTACAAGAAAAATGCATCAAAAATAGTTTTGTAATATCCCTAGATCAGTAATAAATAAGAATAACTTGCCAACTTCTAAGCTTTCTGCCAGTCCAGCTTCAGGGACAATATTAATTTGTCTTTCCTTGCTTATTTACTCTTTTATAAAATGTTGTTTTATATATATTAATAATTAATTTATATTATGCTAATAAGCTATGAAATTTTAAATTGTGATTTTTGTTATTTTACTAGACGAGTTAGACAAACAAAAAAACTAAAAATCTTTTATAATACTTTGAGACCATAAAGGAAAAAATGTATGAAAACCTTTAACTGCTGAAGGAAACGCTCTAGTATTTATATACAGTAACAGAAACATTCTATACCATAAATAATTACTAAGCATTTATAAGTTCAGAGCACAATTTTCCTAGTTATTCAAGCACATAAAATAAATAAACCCTGAACTTGACATTCCAGATACCTTACAAAATTCTGGAAGATAATGATGTATTTTTAAAGCCATTTAATAAGCAGTCAGCCAGATTTCTGTTTTGAAATAAGCTTTTTCCAATTAAACTGGAGAAATGAAAACAGTTTATGCTTTTATTTGCTGTGATAACCCCATATGTCAGAATTATGGCATACAATTCCAGATAACACAAAGAAATAAAGACTAGCTTCAGGGCATTTTTTTCCTGATATACAATTTTATGATTATAATAAATATTTCTTTATTAAAATCTTGTGTTATCTGTTGAATGAATGTGTGTTAGATTATGAGTGAACACTGAAGCTTTACTGTAGATTTCATATTGTGTTGTTACAAAACACTGCACTGACGTAAGTACTGAATTCAGAGAACAACTTGAGGAACCCATAGAAAACAATAATCTTAAAAAAAAACTCTTCTTTCCTCCAACGCAATTTTTTATTAAATGGCACTTTTTATTATTGACTACATTCTTGCCTATTAACTTCTTATTTCTAAGGTAAGCAACTAACACTTTAAAAAACAAAAACATATAAATAGAAATGAGTTGTTTGATTTCAACAATAGAACTGAGTTCTCCTACTCAAGGTTACCAAAGTATTTATGTAACCAGGAAGAAGTGATTTTTTTTCAACATGAGCAGTTGTCTCTTCATTTCTTCAATCATTGGAGAGCATTTAGTATGAGTCTTTAGGGTATTAACTGCTCAAAATAAAAGATCAGAGTTCTAAAATGATGATTCTAGCATAGGACAAGTCTTCACTCCTCAACAATGAATATAGGCAAAAGAATATCCCTACAAATATTGGTACGTGTGTAACAAGGTTTTATAAAACTACTTTAAGTTCATGTATGCTGAAGTTACCACAAGTAACTTTACGATCTTAAAGCACATTTACGATCTTAAATGTGCACTTCAGTTTGTTTAAATTCTGAAGAGGAGATTAAAGTGTAGGATATGAAAAGGTGAGCATATTACTCTCATTTCTCTATAAAAATTTTGAAACATTTGGTAATGCAAATAGACATTCTGTTCCAGTGGAAAACTTCAGAAAACTTTCTTACACATATTTTACACTTAATCATTTATTTATCTGTTAAATATTGACTGTCTGATATACATCGACTGTAGTCCTTAACCCTGAAGATTAAGTTCCATTATCTAATTTCAAGAGCACCAAGCCTAGAGGAGGAGATGAATGTATTGATCACAAATGCAAATGTGTAGATTAGGTGACAAGGAAGAAGAAACAGCTTTCCAAACCAGGGTTGGTTAGCAACGGCTTCTCTAAGGAAGTGAAAGTTGGACTGGATTTCAGTAGGTGAGTAAAGATTATTTAGACTCAGGAAGGAGAAGATAAGAGACAATAAATGCTAATAAAACTAGCACGATGTGCCTGGGAGAAATCAAATCCATGTGAAGAATAAAATGCAAGGCACTGCATACCTATTAATAAATATGTGCCTGGGGGTAGGAAGAGGGCCAATAATGGCCACCCTTGAATGTTATGGAAAGTGGCCTGTAAGTGAAGGAAAACCCCTGAAAGCTGTTACGCAAAGGAGTAGTGTCGTCAAATTGCATTTTTTTTTTTAATTGGGGGAAAACTACAAAGCATTTACAGTACAATGTTTACAGTCACAATTTGTAGTGAACTGATTTCCCAAAATATATTACCACTCAAGTTGACTTATCTTGTTACATTCAAAAA
>CAUYRT010019400.1:0-21191 GCA_963574885.1 Lepilemur ruficaudatus
CATGCCTGTAGTCCCAGCTACTCAGGAGGCTGAGGCAGAAGGATTGCTTGAGCCCAGGAGTCTGAGGTTGCTGTGAGCTAGGCTGACACCATGGCACTCTAGCCTGGGCAACAGAGTGAGACTCTGTCTCACAAAAAAGAAAAAGAAAAAAAAAAAAGAAGATAACAGAGTGGAGTTCAAAAGCATTTAACATGAGGAAAATTGATGTCCCTGAAGAAAAAGATCCAATAAATGGAACAGGAAAAGTATTCACAAATACTATACAAGGAAATTTCACTAAAGAAAAAGAATAATCACATCTGCAGATTGGAAAAGCGTACATGTTCTAGGAAATATTGATAACAGATTGCTTAACTCTACAAACCCCTAATTGAATAATTGAAATTCAACAATAAAGACATTCCTCAGGCATCTAAGCAGAAAAAACAAGTCACATACTCTGAAGCAAAAATTAGACTGGCTTCAGATGTCTCCATAACAACATTCAAAGCAAGAGTGATACGTATAACAACTGACATGTCAAGACAGACACTTTGTCATGAAAGAATTTCAGTCAAGGATGGCATATAATTGGGACTTGTGAATTTCTGGTCAAAATGATTAGGAAAGCTGGCGTAGACAACCTTAGAATATCTATGCTAGCATTTTCCAAAGTGTGTCCTTTGAACTCCAATCCTGTGAAGTGTTCCTTGAAAAACAGAACTGTAGTCAAATAATTTAGAATCACAGACTCTCTAAAAGTTCTACTTCAGAAATTTATAAAACACATCAGTGTATAAAAGACTCCCAAACATTAAAAAGAGTGATTTAAAAAATATTCCTTAACCAAATATTTTCCTTGAAATGAATTTTATTCCCCAGAATAAATAACATCTTGTTGAAAAAGTGGCAGATCTAATTTGGAGAAAGTTTGATCTACTAGAATGGACGGGGAAAAGATTTATTAACCCAAAGTAGTAACCAATTCAAAAGCAATCATATTTATTTGTCTACTTTTCCCTCCAAGGGCAGCAATGAAATTTTACTATTCATTTATTTTAAAGCAATGAAATCTTAAAATGCTGTTTCAGGAATGAAAAAGCAGAGCGATGGTTGTGGGACCACTTTAAAAATACTAACAGTAGGCTGGGCACAGTGGCTTATGTCTGTAATTCTAGCACTTTGGGAGGCTGAGGCGGGAGGATTGCTTGAGGCCAGGAGTTTGAGAGCAGCCTGAGCAAGAGCCAAACATCATGTCTACAAAAAAAAAAAAAAAAAAAAAGGAAAAATTAGCTGGGCCCCAGCTGCTCAGGAGGCTGAGGATCATTCTAGCCAAGGAGTTTGAGGTTGCAGTGAGTTACGATGATGCCACTGCACACTAGCCTGGGCACAGAGCAAGACCACGTCTAAAACAACAACAAAAAATTTACTAAAAATAAATTCCCTCCTAAAGTAGCCATTCAAAATTCAAATCTATAAGCACAGCTCAATTTCACATCTGCTTTGTTTAAAGGAAGGCATTTTAGAAGGTTGTATTCCCACAATGGAACTCTAGAAGTGGCAGGACTTTTGCTCAGTACAAAACGATAGAAATTCTAGAAGGTATACTGAAACTGAACTCTGATTTTCTTCCTTGGGGAACCAGGAACGATGTAATTAAGAAGGAAAAAGGAGTAAATATCTTCTATTACAGAAGAAAAACAATGCCACCACGACTTTGCAATATCTTTCCAGTACTTCCTGGTATTTCTCCAATTTGCATAAGCATAGTTTACGACAGTGTGCGATGTCTTCTGATTAGATTACAAACCACTGCTTCAATACGGTGGAAGGCTTTGCTCCTCTTACACTACTTTGAACTGGAGAAAGTATTTTAATTCTAGACTCACTTGCCTCTGTTTCCCTTTTTTCCTGTCGGAAGGAAAGTGTGTCAGGAATATGGAATGAAACAGTGGGAGGGAACTTTCAGCTTTCAGATGGTATTATATTTGTCTGTTTCTAAGATACTGCCCTGGAGCTGATTGAGGTAAGAGAGTGGATTGAAGAGTAACCGACTTAGGGAAGGTCAAAGGATTTCAAGGAGTGAAGAAGGGCGGGGCCATAACTGGAATGCATCTTGTAATAAGGATGCAGCAATTGCCAGGATATGCTGCCCTCTTCAGGATTTTTAAGGAAAAACTCAACAGTTAAAATTGACTACACATGTAGAAGTCTTAATACCAATGTGGCAAGGCTGTGAGCAATCGGATTATTTGGTAATGTCTAGAAAAGCTAAAGATGTGTATACCCCACACCCAGAAATTCCATTCTTATGTAAATATCCTGGAGATACTCTCCCATCTTTGCATAAGGAGATATACACAGGAATGTTCTCAGTTGTATTGACCGTGATGGCAAGAAATTGGAAACAACTCAAATATTCATCAACAGATCAAGTAGGGTATTTACCCACCATGAAATACTATCAAATTTACATTAATCACCATGGATACACCTCAAGAATAAAATATGCAGAGACAGGTTGCAGAAGGATATATAATATGATACAATTTGTATAAGGTTTGAAAATACAAAATACATAGACTATAAAACCATTTATATAGTTAAAAACATGCAAAACCACAACTGAATGAATATGTAATAAAATGTGCTCGAAAATGACAAACAAAACGTGAAAACAGGACGGGGAATCACAAACACCAACTTCAAGGTAACAGTTACCGCTGAGGAGAGAATGGGAGAAAGGGGCTAAGGAGGAGTATATGTGCAGAATGTTTTGATTAATATATGTTAGGTTTTATTTCTTTAGTGTAGCAGGTACAAGAGTATTCATTATATTATTATTTATACTTTTTATTGTAGGCCTGAAATGTTTCATTTAAAAAAATTGAGGTGCTTTGAGTCAGATTCAACTAAAATACATGACGTGCCTGCCGCGTAGATAGCACGGTGCTCTTTCACGCTTGGCAGTATGACAGGCAACAGTGGAAGAGTTTGTGCTTATAAATGTAATTGAATCCTGGCAACTTCTGCACTGTGCCTTCAGGTCCTTTGTCAGCCAGTGCGATCCCCCCCGACCTGCTGCTGGAGCCCGTGAGCTCAGCGCTGAGACTGATGCACTCACGGAGAACGGCTGCCGGTGGAAGGAGAAGAACAGCAAGGTAGATTATTAAGATTTAGGACAAAGGAAATTAAGCTGATTTGGAATTCTCTTTTCCAAATGAATTCAGCTTCCTTCTTTCTACACCGCACATTCTCTCTCAACTTATGGATTTCTCAACATAGCCTGTGTGATGAGAGATGTGGATGGAAATTTAAAAATTCTTAGTAGTACAATTCTTAGTGCATGCGGCAGCATGGGGAAAGAGGTATAACTTCCTATGGCTTTGTTTGGCCTAAAGTGGGTAAGACTCAGAGGCTAGTTAGTAGGGTGCATATACTGAGGCTAGATGTTCACTTCTGAGGCATCCACAGGGGACTTCAAGGATCCAGTGAAGGTGATAGATACCCTTTTTCAGTGGTTGTCCACTCTGGCTTCACATTATTTTCACGTGGGGAGTTTTAAAACCTGCTGACCCCTTGGCTATGCCCCCAGAGATTCTGAATTAGTTAGTCTGGAGTGGGTCCCCAGGTGTTCATATATCACAAATGTCACCTCCCAGGTGACTCTAAAGTGCATTCAGCATAGCAAACCAGTGTACCCCAAATGTTATCTCTGAGGTCCTAATACACCATTGACCACGTTACAGCGCCACTGGCTACCACATTTGGGACAGTTACTGCTCATATTCTTGTCATGTTTGTAACATGATGGAGAAACTTTAGACAGATGTTTGTTTTTCCTCATTCTCTGTCTACTCAGACCTGCAGACACCTTCGAGGTGCTGCTTCTTGTCCAAACTCTCTGCTGGAGATTATCCATTGTGCACTGGCTCTTCCTTCATTCTTTTGTGCAAGGCCAGGTGTTTTGGAAACAGGCAGAGCTGTTCTATGCAGTGGGGGTGGTGAAGTCACCCACAAGGCCACAAACATAATTGGTTGTACTGTCTGACAGGTCTGGGCTCTTCCAACTCTTAGCCAGCCTCTAGACTCATGCTTGGTTACAAGAATCATACAGCTAGTAGTTCTAAGCCTTCCCTTCCCCTTCCCCTAAAACCCCATTGGAGATAATTGGTAATAACTTTAAAAAAGTAAACCCATGAATTTGAGAGCTAAGCATTTACTCTAATCTTCAGTCTGGCAGACATCTTTAAAAACCCCCTGTCAGATGGTCATTCAGGCACTGATTGAAAAACCTTTGCTAATTTCTGTTCAAAATACTTTTATGAAGTGCCTATATATTTGGGCCCAATGTTAGTGCTGGGAATACAAGCAAGCAGCATCACCATTCCAGCCCTTGATAATCCACAGGTAGTTAGAGGGACAGACATGTCACCAAGTAATTACAACAGGGTGTGAGACATACAAAAGGATCTGCACATGTTCCACATACAAGTTATACATGTAGGAGAGAAGAAGCTTTGTATAGATCAGCTTTGTAGGGGAGGGGTTTTTCACAGAGAGAGAAGACAGAGTAATGTTTTAAGCCTTGTCCTCAACGAATGTTCCCAGAATAACTTGTTGGAAATGAAACACCCTAGTCCCCATCCTAGTCTTACAGAAGCAGAATCTTCATCTTAACAAGCTCCCCAGGAGATTCACATGCACAAGAAGGCCTGAGGAGCATTCCTTTGGAGGATGAATTAGAGTTCTCCAGGTTGAAGGAGGGTGGGAGTGGAGGTATGGAATGGTGACAGTCCAAGGAGAGTTCCAGCACCCACAAAAGCTTCCCTGTGTGAAATGGCGTAGTGTCATTACGGCCCGAGCACAGGGTAAGTAAGGAATGAGTGATGCCATTTGGAGAGGCAGGCTGGGGCCTTGTCATGAAGGGGCTTGTAGAGCATTCTAAGGAATTTGGATTTCATCATGAAGGCAGTGAGGAGTTAATTAAAGCCAATTAAAAATTTTAAACAGGAAAGGGGCATAATGAAATTTTTGCTTTAGGAAGGTGCCATTGGCAGTAATGTGTAGGATGGAAGGAAGGAGGTCAGGGCAGGCGCCAAGGGGGCTGGGCTTTGGGAAGCTTTTGCCACCACTAGCGGTAAGGGGGCAAACCCAGGCAGGTAGCTGCAAAGGAGGGAGAGGTGGATGGAGATGGGAGAGATATTTAGGAGGTATTACCCACAGGGCATATTAGTACATGACAATTCATATTTCCTTTAATATCCTTTTAGAAATATGTTGTATGTCACTGGAAGAAGAATAACCAACCAACCAAACAACAAATGAACAAAAACCCTAAATTCTCAAATACCTAATTCTAAATAAAAGTAAAATTTAAGAAAACATGATTAGGAGGAAGATACCAGTTTTAAAGAGAAACTGTAAAAATAGGGAAGACTGAAGCTCATTATTCCACTGTTCTTTGTGCTACCTCAAATTGTCAAAGAGACACTTTTGATGAGTGACAATTGGTGAAAGTTTTACAAATTAGATTAAGCTAAAATATGTTGCAGTTTGACATCATAGGAAACTTGAAGAACAGGATATACACACATATGTATATATACATATTAGAATTTTTGTTGTATTTTTCCTATGTATGAGTACATAGGGTTTTAAACATAGTCTTTTTTCTGACCAACAAAGAAGCTGTTCTTTTTAAATTTGATTGAATGTGTAATCATTTTTAAGAGCGCTTTGTACCTTTTATACCACCTTTCTTCATTAATAGCGTGACTAATAGAAATTATTAGTCCTGAACTTTTCTTTCAAAGCAGAAATGAATTTCAAATAGTTTGCTGCTTGAAATATTAACTTGGCTGATTAGTTTTTTACCCATTCTTTTAACAAAATAAATTGGACTCAGTCTTTTTCCTTCCATTTTTAGATTTTAATCAATAACATAAATTATGTATGAGAAGGCTTAGTATATTATTAGCTGAGTTTTTAAAAGATATTCGACAAAATCGGAAATTGAATTACCAATGCTGTCATTTTTCTATCAGTCATATTTTTTGTATTTTTGAAAAAATAGTGATCATCTGTTATTTTACTATGAAAGTACAAATATGAACCCACTCTGTTTAGAAGAGGATTTATACATTTAAAAAATTAAAACATTAATGACGACAAAATAGTATGTTTCTGAGAATCATTTGAACATGAGATGACACGAGCACAGGAGCTCAGCTTCTTGTTTTTGCCATTCAGGCTTATTGCCATCCTCTCTCCAAGGAGCTTTAGGCAAATATCTACCATACCTTTTGTTTCAAGAGACCTGAATCATCATGTGACTGTCACACAGTTCCTTATTCAATTTCCTGAATTTTCCCCTCTGCCTTGTTTCTTTCTACCTGTCTTCCTAACAACAGGAGCTCAAATGTGGCCTTCACAGATCCCTCTCTCTTATTCATTTACTGTCTCAATAGAAGTTTCCTTGGATTTGGAATGGAAACCCTTTAATAGCAATTTTCACTCTTCAAAGCTAAAACAAAAATGATTCTCAGTGTAGATGGGACTATGGCACTGCACAGTTTAGTTGCATTACTGATGTTTTGAGGCATCAGAAGCTCAGAGAAAGCTGCACTTGCATGCAGGGCTGGAATCCTAGTTGTAAATGGGTAGGTAGACTTTGAGACTTAAGCTAGCAGAACTAGTTCTGTTAGCAGCATAGCCTGGCACTTTATACAAGGAAATCCTAAAAAAAAAAAAAAAAAAAAAAAGAGATTGTCTCTCCCATTGACTGTAAACTGGAACAACTGGATGGCTTGGGAGAGTAATTTGGCAAGATCTGTCAACATTTGAAATGTGCATTTCCTTTCACTCAGCCATTCTAATTATAGGAAATTATGTTACAGGTTCTCTTGCCTAAGTCATGTACAGAGAGATTCAAAGTAGTATTGTTTATGAAGGCAAAAACCCTACGTACAATCTATGTTATTGGAGAATGATCAAGGAACTATGGTCCATTCACTCAATGGAATGGTAAGCAACTATTTATGTGCTGTCACACAAAACTGTATAAATGATATGAGCAATAAGCCAAGGAATTACTTGGTGGGATTTTAGTGTCCCCTTCTTTCCAGCACCCTCTTTTCTTTGATATAAACAATTAATATTCCATTTTATATAAGTGTTTTGCAACAGAGCATCAAGGCTCTCTTTCCAACCAGATTGCCTTCGTCGTGTCCCTCCTGTATCAACATTATGGTGTTAACGACTATGGCATAGTTACATGGAAAAAGTAAAATAGTATGATAATATTTATATATAATATACATCTATGCATGAAAAATTGCTGAAAGGATACAAGGCAACAGTTTAGAGTGTTTATTTCTGAATGGAAGGGTTGGGTATAGAAATGTAGACAGAAAATTTAAATTTATGGTCTGTTTTTACTTCTTTGTCATAAATACATATGACTTTTATAATTGAAAAAGTACATTTTAAATAAACAAGCAAATAATTCTACTTAAGCAAGTATATAAAATGGAAAATATATAAAGGACCAGTTACCTAAGTCCTTTGAGTATAGTAGGTACCCTAACAAGGTCCTGCAAAAAAAAAAAAAATACAGGTACCTGGGTTTTCTGTGATGGTCCATTTGCTATATTCCTACTGAGGAATTGGTTTCCTGAGTCCTACTGCCACTTAATTCTTAAGGACCCTAAAGGTTATGCCTTAAGTCTGGTGGGGACAGCAAATATTACCTCCTTCCAGGAGCCTGTTGTGATTCTTGTAGCCCTCACTGGTTCCTGCCTTCTTTCTACTCCTACTAGAAAAAATTCATTGCTTAAGAGTTGGTGCCTTTCTGCCCTTTATTTATATTAATTGTATTCCTTTCATCTCCAGACAGTTGATGGCAAAAAGAGAGAGGCTTTCAACTTGAATTACAGCTGCTTCCATCATTCCTTTGTTACCCTACAGATCTGTTGATAAGGAATACAGGTTTTACTTCTTTACCAAGATTGCAAGTATAGGACTTCTTTGTGCAGTAAAAGGGAGAAGATTACACAGTTTGCCAAATTGTGTAGCATGAGACATTCCTGGACAGTAGCTGAGACTCTCCTGGGAGATCCATGCTTCAGGACAAAGTCCTAACTTCTTAGTATGACATACAAGGATCTATATGCATCCACCCCTTGCCAAGAGATACACGTGAGTGCACGCACACACACACACACACACACACACACACACACACCCCATCAGAATCCTCATCTGCTGCCACTTCCTGGTACACACCCATGCTCCAGCTTCACCAAATTATTTGTCTTCCTCATGTGTGTAATGCATTTTTATACCCCAGTAATTTGTACCAACTGGGGTTCAGTGGCATCTAGAATGCAATTAACCCATATTCATTTTCTCCTTCCTTTGCATTTTGATTTAATGATGCTTGACTCTAAATAGCTTCTCCCATAGACGAAGAAAAATAGATTCCAGCAAGACGATTGGAGGAGGGGCAAACCTCAATGATGTTTTACAATCTGATGGGTTTATAGTGCTCTGTGTTACTGCCCACTATATTTTCATTGGGGTGTGCTCCAGGTGAGTCACTGTACAAGGCCCTGCCTAAATTGTACACAAAAATGTATATTTGCCTTCCTCACATATATGGAAAAGAATTGTCAGGCTTACAGAGAAAAAGAGATAGTTGTGGTTCAATATTTAATTTTTCGTTTTGCAGAAGATGAAGTTTACTGTATTCTTCCTATTTTTATTTGTACCGTACTATTTAGGCCTGCAATTTTATGAAGTTTTGTCCTTATAGTCTCATTGGAAATTATCCTGTAGTATTCAATCTCTCTCTTAGATTAACTTTTGAATTACTACTTAGCTTTTGGGCATGAGGAAAGGATTAAAAATCTGCAAAGAGTTAACTACTCCAAAATAATTTACATAACACAGAAGCAAGAAAATAAAATATATCAATCCCATTCACACACAGTATGTGTCTAAGGTATTTGAAATTCTCTACTTAGCAAACACCAGGAAACAATACAAACAGCTGTTTGACTGGCATGTTGTGATCTGGCTACTTGCAGTACATCACCTCGGCTTCACATGGAGTGAGACCTGACACATCATCAGATATTTAAAGGCACAAAGTTGTTTCCAGCTCAGTTACAAATTTAGATGGGAAATATCCTATTTGGTATGAAAGTATTTAAGCAGACAGATCTTGTGGTTTACTGACTACTTGAATTAAATTTGAGCTCCCTGGATATTTTTACTTGCCACTCTGCCGAGACAAGGGCTTGACAGTCAACTCCAGGGAAAACTCATAAATCACATAGGAAGCAGTGTCCTTCAAGCTCAGTACAATGTGAGTCAAGATTGTGGTGGCTTCCTTGTTAAACAATGGAGGAAAAGTATTGGGGTACTTGAAGTTGTCAGGAGACACTGCATTGATTGCCTCTTGAAATGGAAAGATAGCTTCTCCTTTTACATTGCCATCCATGAGTTAGTATACGTGGCTTATTGACAAAACCAGAGACTTGTTCCTTTCAGTCTGAAGTTAGTATTTCCAAATTTGAGCCCATGAGCTTCTTTCTCTTGTGTCATATCCTTTCATAATAATAAAGAAGGCTGAATATAAAGGCAGGAGAAATGTTCAATGATTACTATGTCAGTAGTAATCAAAGACATACCAAAATCAGACCAATATTTTGGTCTATTAAACCGGTAAAGACTTAAAAAAATTATATGATGCTCATGGCTGGTCAAAGGGTACAGCCATATACTCAGATGGGAGGGTAACAATGTAAAATGTCTCCAATTTTTCTGGGTAGGAATTTGTCATATCAAAGTCTTAACATTTGCATATTTGCTGATCAGAAAGACTACCTTCTAAGGAAGGTAATTGAGGATATATACAGATATAGTGACAAAGATGTTAATTTCAGTGTAGCTTATAATACAGAAACACTTGACATTACTAAAATGTTCAACAATAGGACATTGGTTACACAAATTATGGAATGATAATATTATGAAATGACCTATAGCAATTTAAAATAATGTTGAAAAGATTTCAGAAAGGGGCAGAAAGATAGTCTTAATATCATGTTGCTAAAAAAGCAGGTTAGAAATTATATGTTTCATACATTCCAATTTTATTAAGGCAAGTATGTAGGTAGATACTTATGTGTGTATGAAAATAGAACTAGAAATATGTACCAAAAAATTAACTCTACTTATTTCTGGGTGGTGAATTTTATGGTTGCTTTAAAAATTTTTTCTAATTCTCTCCATTTCAACTTTTCTGCAATTTATATATATTTACATGAGTGAAAGACATCTTTTGATTTAAGTAAATAAATATGAATATGCATGGGGAAGCTGAGTCACTGTATGGCCTGACACAGATACAAGTCAAGGAGTTGGTGAACCTAACTATGACCGAGACTAGGTGTCACCTACTCCAGTACCCATTTCACTCCTCTCACTTGGTTTATTAACCCAACTTTAGTCAGGCACATGGCCACCTAGAATAAAAGATTACACTTCCCAGTTTCCCAGGAGGGTGGTCAAGAATAGATCGTGACCATCGAGATATAGGTGGACTAGACATAGTATTTCCTACACAAGAACTTTCAGTAAAGGGCATGGGTTCATACTTATTTTTTTCCTTTTTATTTCTCGTCTGGAGGTCTTGGCTGAGCCCCAGCTGCCACATGGGTCCATGACATGAAAGCCACTACTGAGGATGGCAGAAGAGCAAGATAGCCTAGGTTCCTTGTGATAGATGGAGACTTTGGACTGCTTACCTTCACACTGTTTTATCTTCTAGAGAAATAAATTTCTATTTCATTTACATCATTGTTATTTTGGGGTTTTCAGTTATTTTCAACCAATCCTGGGCTTAACTAATATCTTAGATGGTATGAAAGTATTTAAGCAGACTAATTGTATTTATGGTTGTTTCTGACTAATCAGAACCCTTTACTGAAGGGCTCCTTAAAATAAGTTGTCCAGGAAAAGATAATATTTGGAGCATTATAAAAACCATACTTTCACATGTATATACATTATCATGTTGAATTTCCTGGAATTTTAGATGATCTCTCACTAGAGATTTTTTTTGATGCAGCAGCAAATAAGCCCACATACACACAACCTTAAATGTTGATATAGTCAATTTGGAGGCCATAGTTGCCAAATTAATTCTTAATTATATAAAAGTAATACATTAAATGGATGTGAATAATAAAATTTTTACACCACTGCAAATATAGCTTTTAAAATACAGAGGCCTTTAGTAAATACATTTAGGGAAGAGGAACCCATTGCTAGAGGAAAATTCTTTATCTGGGATGCATTGCTTAAAGAATTTTTACCAAATGAATATTTCTGTGAATGACTTTATGACCTTGGGAGGAAAACTGTACTGAACTCCAAAACAGTCAATACAGGGGAAGGCAATTAAGGTATTTCTTTAGTATTAGTTCATGTTGCTACAAAATTAAGACAAACTAATTTGTACCCTGGGGGTAGACAAGATAATTACTCTCTTTAAGGACTTTAAACTTATTCTCTCAGATTTCATCCTTATGTGGCTTATTTGCAGGGCAGTGTGATAGGGTGCTTCAAGGACTTAAACCTTGATGATGATAAAAACTTTATTTTAAACACTGCCTCTGTAAAAGCACTCAGGCATTTCAAAATAATTTTTGAAATGGTCATGAAGATATTAGGCAATAAAAAAAGCATTAATTTTTCTTGCCCCTCAGCTGTAAGACATTATTAGATGTGAAAGTGACTAGAGTAAGAAAAGGGAAAAACATTTTTTTAAGAGTAATTCTTTTTTCTTTCTTTCATTTTTCTCTTTATCAATGCAAATGTTCATGTTTTCATCTCTGTAGGATTCTTTCCTCACCGCATTCCACAAGCCCAAAGAAACTCGCTGGAACTCATACAAAATCCTCTCCTGCTACCATATTAGGAATCAAAATGTGTAGCAGAAACACACTGCCAAGTCGAGATAATCAACAGGGAATGTCTATGCCTTCAAGCCAAATGAGTGCAGAAAAATGATCAAGGCAGCAAAATAAATAATAAAACTGAAGACTGGCTTTAGATTATGGTCTTGTTATATATCCCACTCTCTAATAAGGCTGTGCTGGAAATTTCCATACCTCTTGGCCATTCAGGTATAAGAACCTAGTTAGGTCTAATTTTGCTGTGGATAAAATTCACTCTAGGTCATGGGTAGAGCAAAGGGAAGTCATACATCTTTGCCTTATTAACTACATGAAGAATTTTGTGTGGTTGCATGCCTCATAAATCTACCATAATACCAACATGAACATGATTGTGCACTATTTTAGACATTTTTTTTTCAACTTTTGAAGAGTCTGTGAGTATATATGGAAGTTACCAGAAAACTTTCCGGTTACATTGTTTTTGCTCCAAGTGAAATTGGTTAAGATTAATTATGTTTTCCTTTTTTTAAACATGACACTTGATCCATCATATACTTGGCTAGAAATAAATTTTTAATTAATACATGCACCAAATTAATAGATGTTTCAACCACAACACAGTGGTTCTGGAATCATAGCAAGGGATAGGATGGGGTTATATGGTGAAGGCTGAGCAATTATCTAGTGGATTGAACAGACCATTGTGGAACTAACAGCTTGCTTTATTAAGACAGTAGTGATTACACCTGAAAATGTAATGCTGCAACGATGAGAAATTTCACCTTGCTGCCACATTTCCTGAGTTTTAAAGGAGGCAGAGGTATGAAATGAGATCAGAGAACAGAAGGTTTCATAAATCAATACAACAGATGACAGGAGCATGGGTAAGTGCATAATTCGTAGACTCAGGATAAAGCAAAGAATTTAGAGCTATTAAAAGCTATCACTCTCTGGGAAATTATAATTATCAGAGAAATAATAGACCGATGTTCAAACTGCTCTTGGCCATATTACTTGGACCAAAAAAAAAAAAAAAAAAAAAGGAAAAGAAAAAATGTGGTCTAGGAAATTTGGAGGGGCCAGGACAAATTCAGAGAAATGACTTTTAGCCTAAAACCAACAAAAATGCCTTCCTTGTATTTTTACAGCATGCCATAATTTACAAAGTGAGTTATAAAAGTGGCCATTATCTTATCTGGCCCTTTGTCAAGTCTATGAGGAAGATTCCCTTATCCCCTTAATCTACATGAGGACATGGGCTGAGTCACCTTGCGAAATAACTTGCTCAAAGTCTCAGTAAGAATGTGCCCTGGATCTCAAATCCTTGCTCTTTCCAGTAAACCCACTAATGCTACTCTAACTAGGAGTATCTGTTTATTTTCTGGAGGGCTCCTCCTTTCCTCTGCAGTGAGACTTAGTACAGCTCCCCACCTTGTTCATTTGGTTGTTTAGCCTTCAATTTGTGCAATTTCTAATTCTTCAATAGTTGTGAGACTCAGCAAGGTCTTGGACTTTGGACATATTACTTAACCGCCTTGGCTTTGGTGAGGCAAAACTACAAGCCCAGAGCTGACAATCAACCTATGGGGACATGCCCTCTGTTCGAACTAGGAAAGGGGTACCCAAATCCTTGGCTGCTACTGCCATCTCCTGTTCAGAGTGGTTTACCCGAAACTGTTTTTTCATACTTGTTTTAAATTCAAGTGTGATACCCAGGCCAAACTGATTCCAGATGAAAGTCAGGAATATTCCCCATGCATTTGAGTTTCCCTATTTAACCTATTCAGGAGGCAACATCTTTTGGTGGTAGTCAGTGTTAGAAGGCAGTTTGAACAGGATTAAGGGAGTGAAACTATTGTTTGTAGGAGGAGAAACCTAGGAAAAAGAGGTCACGATAAGGTAGATGTGGGCAAAGATGGAGAGACAGAAGTAGCAGTCTGATTCTACTTTGAGTATATTAGAGGAAGGGAAAACACTTCTCTGAAACTAAAACCTTCTCTTCTTGGACCATGTACAAGAGAGTTGCAAGTCAGATCCTCTTCTGATTTCAGGAAAAGCCATCAAAGGTGCTTTGATGTGCCTCTGTGTTTGATCATGGACTCTGAACTGTAGATGCACCCCACCTACAAGTGAGGTCAAGAATCAGGATGGCAGTGGTACCCAAAGAAGAGTGGATCTTCTCAGAGCTTAGTATGTGCATTTCTGAGACTGTGACAATTGGAGCCATCCCCATGGTATGATAAATGGGGTAATTATTCCAGGACTTGAGGTTTTCTTTTCTTTCAAGGTTTCCCAACTAATAGTTGGTAAACAACTCTAAAAGGCAGCTAGGTCACTGAATTATGGGTAGGAAAGTGGGACAGAGAGGTGGTAGTACCACCACCCGGTGCTAAGGAGTCATGGCAGGTGACAGTATCCTATCTCTGTCATCATCAAGACCCTTACCATATTTGTGGGATGGCATCTTTTCTTCTCCAAATCATAAGAGATTATTCCTATGAACTTATTTTCCTTTCAAGATAGTTCCTGATAGCTCCTTTCAAGATAGTTTCCTTTCAAGATAGCTAAATTTAAGTTTGTTTCACTCAAATAGTACTAGTGGGAGAAGAACACAGAGCATGATTAATCACAAGTAACAAATCATTCCAGGGAGAATCCTAGTGATAAACCCAGAGAAAAGAGTGAGTTATGGAGGCGTGCAAAAAGAATACAGATTACCTAATCATCAGGACCAGAGCTGAGCACTGTCATACATCATCTTGTTTAATACTTACCCTACCCTGATGAAGGCAGCATTATCTCCTTTTAATGGATGAAGAAATTGAGGGCCTTTAATTAACTTGTTCATCCATATGGATGGTGAGTGATGGTGTCAGGATTTGAGTCAAGGTCTTTATGACTCCAAAGCAGTGTGGTTACCCCCTGTGCTAGAATAATAATGGCAGCGGTAATAGAAGTAGCCAACATTCCATGAGTGCTGACATGCACCAGGCTCTTCTCAAGCATTTCCAAAGATGAACTCATTTTCTTCTGCACTACACTTCTTCGAGGTAGGTACTATTGTGATCAGTGTTTTATGGAAGAATATAGAGAGTTTAAACATTTTCCCAAGGTTATGCTACTAATAAGTGGTAGAATTGGGATTCAAACCCAGACAGTCTGACTTTGAAGCCTGTCCTAGTTCATAAAAATTATCAGAAGTAGCAACTAGAGATCAGAATTAGTGACACTTAATGGCTCAATTAGTGTTTCCAACATCAGTTTTCTGTTACTGTCTAATGTAGACAGGACATAAAAAAGTAGCATGACAGTAATGATAACACTGGATTTGGTCCTAGCTTTATCTCTTAGTTCTCTTCAAACTCTTTTGGGTTAAGTACAGCCTCCTTTCTGTTGCCACCAACTTGGGCATGAAGTTAACTTAGGTAGAAGGATCTTTGGAAATTTCAGAAAGTATGTAGAATAAGGTGGAAATCAGCACTATTCCCCATAGTGCAGCTGCAGCATAACTTGTGGTCTTGTTTAGGTAGTGTCAGACCACCTGTTCATGATGTTTTTTTACTTTCCCGAGGAGTATTACAAACTAAGCCACCATAAGAGGTTCCTTCACCTAGACCTTCATGTTCTTTTTTTTTTTTTTTTTGAGACAGAGTCTTGCTCTCTTGCCCGGGCTACAGTGCCGTGACGTCAGCCTAGCTCACAGCAACCTCAAACTCCTGGGCTCAAATGATCCTACTGCCTCAGCCTCCTGAGTAGCTGGGACTACAGGCATGTGCCACCATGCCCGGCTCATTTTTTCTGTATGTTTTTAGTTGGCCAATTAATTTCTTTGTAATTTTTTTTAGTAGAGATGGGAGTCTCACTCTTGCTCGAGACTGGTTTCAAACTGGCTGGTTTCGAACTCCTGACCTTGAGGGATCCGCCCACCTTGGCCTCCCAGAGTGCTAGGATTACAGGTGTGAGCCCGGCCAACCTTCATGTTCTTATGCCAGCATTACATTAAAGATGCTGCACCTGGTCCTATTGACGCCCTGTCTCCCCTTTCAGTGCCACATTAATTCTTACCATTTCTTTCCTATGTCATTCCTGTACTTATAAGTCAACCATGAAGATGTTGTTTCTTTGTTTCTCATTTAGCCTTTCAGGTGAAAGTAGCCCGGTAACTCTCCAGCTAATAAGATCTAAGTGAAGTCTTAGTGGGATTTCTGAGAAACCTTGTGCTTTACTGATAAAAGGGAAAGATTTGGCTGCAATAGCCATTGTCTTCGACTGCACCACGAGGAGGTGAGCATGGGAAGATAGGCCAGCATACTAAGGATAGGGAAGCTGAAAAGAAAGAAAAAGCATAGGTCCTGGATGGCATCATAGAGTAGGCAAACCCATGCCTGCATTCTAACTTCTTGTTATGTGGGCTTTCTGTTACCCATGGCCCAGAGCATTCTTAACTGACACACATACATCTCAGGGTATACCCCCAACTATGAGGCCTGAGGGCGGGGATCTGTGAGTGCTTGTGGTTAGGACCTTATTGTCAAACTCCAGTATAATTCCTGAGATATAGCAAGGAATCATAAAACATTTGCTTAATGAGTCTATTTTTGTATTTCCCACAGCTGGGCCCATATTAGTAGCTTATAAAATTCTAATTAATCAGTATTTAAATTATGCACCTTTGATTAAGAAGGCACCCATTGAAAAATCCAACAAAAACTCTAGGGAATATTTTTGCCTTTTTGGAATTTTGGAATTTAAAAATTCTTTTAAAAATACTTTTGATTCTGTGAAATTCTATGACTTATAAAAGTGCTAAGATTATATATGAGTATGTGGAAGTTTTGCAGATTTCATTTGATCAGGAAGAAATAGGAGCAAAATCATATCAAATATCTCCAATTCTTTAGAAAACTCTAATGACAAACATTCACTTTATTTAAAAATGATAGAGTACTAGCTTCCAGCAATGGGACTGCCCTTGTTCATGTGGCAACAGATAAACATCAACTCAATCAATGGCCTGCTGATATAATTGCTCAGTGTGAGAATGCTCTCTATTCCATCTGGACATAGTTAAATAACGCAACTTGCAAGTAATTCTGAAGCTTCACTCACATGGAATCTGCCCAAATTGCACAGTTGTTATTCTGTGACAATGTCACAAAGATGATACATCTACATCCAAGTCCAATCAAAAGGGCCCCTGGACAATCTTTTTCTTGGTAGCCAATATAAAAAAATTAGGTTCCACAAACAACCATTATTTTTCTCTAAAGACCTGGCAAATTTGTGCCATATAATTTACATAAATAATTATGAATGTTAGCTCTAGTTGCATTATGCAACGTCATCTAGCATCTTGTGTGCTAAGAATTGTGCTAGGCAAGTCCTCTATGCTTCCCGGACATAAGGCTCTACCTTTTGTGCCATATACCTGACCACCAAGTAGCATATATGCCTCAAAGGAAGCTGACTTCTCCAGATAAGTCGGTCACGTGTATCCTTGGTTGCAGATCTGACCATCCTCAAGGCTTGGAAATAATGCGTAAGTGAATTAGAACTTTGCTCTTGCTGCTGTAGTGTAGATTCTCAAAGGGCATGGGAGAGAGGCTTGTTTATTGGCCAGCATATTTGCAAAAACTAATGCTGTGAAGGTGTAGAAGGTGTTTTGGTTATAGCATAAATTTGATTCTTGCTCAAAAGTGGCCACTGAATAGTTCTATTTCTAGTTAGTTGTTCATTTTTAAGAGGGAGAGTAGAATGATACAAAGTTCAACCAGCATAATTCAGTCTGCCGTTCATGGGAATTGCATAAGATAATTGAGGCTTCCAACCAGACAGACAGCAATTAGACTGCTCTGGTATTTGATAAATTAGCTTTACTGGGTACTCACAGTTTTGCTTTTTACCCTGTGAAATCTGTACTCAGAGGCCAAGTTTCTTTGCAGTGTTAAGATGCTTATCCTTGGAGGTCTGGCTTCATTTCCAGTTTACAAGAGTGAAATGGATCCCAGGCCCATTTATAAAATGTAACTCAGCTTGATATATTTAATGAAAACACGCAGATTAAACAATTTTTATATCCATGTTTGCTGGGAAATTTCTTGGGTGGCATCATTCTTGTAATCAAGCAACTTCTAAGACAGTTGTTCTCAAACTTCAGCCTTCATTGGAATCACCTGGAGGGTTTACTGGGCACTTGCTGGGCTGCACTCGCAGATTCAGTAGACCTGGGGTGAGGTCTGAGAATTTGCTTTTCTAACGATTCCCACATGAGAGTGATGCTGCTGGGCCTGGGCCATACGTGGGGAATCACTGCTCTAAGAAATACTTCTCTTTACTAACCTCCTCCATCTCTCTTTCTTTCTCTCTCTCTTTTCTCTAATCTCTAATCATAATAAAACCCATTTGGGTCTCTTATGGGCTGAATTGTGTCTCCTTAAGTTCCTATATTGAAGCCCTAACCCGCCAGTACCCCAGAATGTGACTGTATTTGGAGATAGGGCCTTTAACGAAGTCATTAAGCTTAAATGAGGTTGTCAGGTGGGACTCACCCAATCAGTCAAAGGCCTTAAGAGAAGAAAGACCGTCCTCCCCAGAGGAAGAGGGAGTTCTGACAGCAGAGTGCCTTCGGATTGAACGTCAGCTCTTTCCTGGGTCTCCAGCCTGCTGCCCTATCCTGCACATTTTGGACTTGGGACTGCAATTGGGTGAGCCAATTCCTTTAGATACATCTGTCCCTCCCTCCCTCCCTTTCTCCCTCCCTCTCCCCTTCCCTCCATCTCTTGGCTTTTCTCATATACGCTGGTCATCTAATGGCTTCTACTATCGTTTATTCAGATGTATTGATATTCATGGTGTTTGGGGCTGCTCTTTCCTCATGAAGAGGACCCAACTGGCTTTTCATCATGGGGACTGTTGTTTGAGTTGCTTTGTTTTTTTAATGGGTTTGTTTGTGGTCAAGATTATGACAAAACTGTCCTTCAAGTATGTAACTGTTAATCTGCACCGTGGTTTAACCAGAAGCGCTAATTCGAGCCCTTGATATGCTGGGGAATCATGTGGAATTTCCTTGGAGTATTTTGATTACCGAATGCTTTACAGATATGTCAATATGGATGTCTGTGGAGTCTTATTATCTTCATTTTGATTTTCCCTAAGCCCTGCCTCACACACTGAGGATTTAATGAGCTTTCACAGAGATCTCCACATCAAAACAGCTCTTGGGGAGTGTTCAGCTTTACTGAGCTTACTCTCTTTTCATCTTTTGTTGCCGTTTTTTTTCCTCCCTCCGGCATCTTTGTGATTGAACTTAGGGGGCTATTTAGGTTTGCAGCACAGAGAAAACACCTGTGAAAATCTGTTTCTTAGGCTGCCCATCCAAGAGGGGCATTTCTTAGGCTGCCTTGTGTTAAATTAGCTTGAAGAACAGAAATTAGAGCCTTCAGAATTGATCCATCCTAGATAACTACTGTGAAAAAGACTTCATCAAACTCGAAACCCAGATTTTTATCTCCCAAAGCTTGAAACCTTGCTTTTGTGTTGAGACTGGAAACTCGCACGTGTTTATACAGCACCACCTACTGGCCAAGCGGGATATGGCAGCTCCAGAAAGTAGTGCTTCCAGGAGAGAGGAGCTATTTATGTTTGCATGTAGTTATGGAAACTTTTTGTGGGAGAAATTCCTATTACCTGAGCTTATGAGGGGGTGAGGTGTAGATTGACTCAAGCTGGAGGGTAAAATCAAGCGTCAGAGGCTTTGTGAAGGGCTCTGCTCCGCGGTTCTGAAAGGGAACGCATTCAGCAGCCAGTGCTCTGGCGGATACGGTCAACCAATTATTCCAAATGTCTTTTTGGAAGAAGGGGGGCAAATCTGGATTTCGTCACAAGCTATATTGTCAGGGGGTTTATGTTACTAGCTTTATGAATGCTAAGTGAAAGCACTTTGGGAATATTTTGGCACATTCTTGATATTGGGTATATGTGAAAGGCAGCATTGTGTCCACCCTACCGGTGGGGTCACAGACAGGAAACTGAAGCAGTTTATTCAAGGTCACATTGTTCAATAGACCCAGCACCCGGATTACATGTCCCTAATTGCTAGTGTGGAGTCTCTCAAACTTGCTAGGACTGGCTCCTTGCATCTAAAGATTATTGTGGTATTGTTTCAGGGAGTGAATGAAAATATAAGAGAGATTTATTCCACTTTTGGATTAGACCTTTGGTTCTCTTAAGTTCATACATGGACTTCATGGAAACCAAATGCATACAGAGGCCCATGGAAAGATGGCAAGAGCACAGACAACAGTGAGTTCAAAGGTAACCAAGGTAACACTTGCAACGTGCCCTTGGTCTAAAACTTACTATCAAACATTGTGTGGTCTCATTTGTTATGTTCTGTCAGACGGCCTGATTACCGGTAGGTAAAGCTATTTTACCAGAGGTGATTAAGACAGCCACAGATTTCCATAGCTCCAATGTCTGTCCCTCCACTTTCTTGCAAGCAGCCATCAGTTCATCCCCCTTCGTGTTTCTCTGCCTTCTGAAAAACTGAAAACCCGTCTGACATCTTCATTCTCGCAGTTTCTGCCCAGGAAGTGCACTCTAGGATTGGCAGGGAATGTCGTGGGCTGCAGTTGACATGGAGATTAATAACATGTAGAGGCCTGAAGTTCTAGGAGGGTGAAAAAGAAACTCTTTTTGCAGGCAGTAGGAGAGGAGGCCTCCTGTGTATTGGGTATTGTGTTTGATTCTATACGTATATCATCTCATTTAACCAAAATAGCCAGGAGTAGTAATTATTATCTTCATGTGTTGATGGAGAAATTGTGGCTCACCTTAGTAACTTGCCTCAGGTCCCTGTACATACTTCTTTCTGTGATGTCACGCTGTGTCCATAAACATAAAGAATAAGTTGGGCATACAGGAGTGAGAGAGTGGAGTGCTAAGTCTGAACTCAATGGAGAGAGCATGACTAGGTATTCCTGGAGGAAAAGTGGAGATCCCAGAGTAGAAGAAAAGGTAGAAATGGCTATGTTCTAGTCATCTTGGCTCTAGAGACAAATATGCTTAGATAAACTCTTAGCTTTTACTCATTAATTTGGTTTGCCCAGCAGAGCTGCATATGAATATGGTTAAAGATTTAGAAAAACTTCCTTCAATGACATTGTTCTTGTGGATGTAACCCATTAGCTTAAAATTTATTCCTAAAAAGCTGGGGACAGATGAGCATCCTTTATTCCAGTGGTT